>VXCM01003612.1:0-40695 GCA_014773175.1 Lucifuga dentata
ACTGTGGGTCGGGAATGAAACAAACTGAGTGAGGTCAAAGCTGTCCAGGACAGAGTTAAAATCCATGGTCAGTGCGTTGGTGGGGTTATCCAGATGAATATTGAAATCTCCCATTAAAATGACGTCAGGGGATAAAGCACACAAGTTAGTTAAAATAGAAGTGAGCCCAGGCAGAAAGGCTGTAGAGGGTTTTGGAGGTCTGTAGATCACAGCAACGATGGTGGGGGTGGGGCCATTGAGTTGGACAGCCAGGATCTCACAGGTAGACGGCTCTGTCACTGGGACTGGGGTGATTTTGAGGGTCTCGCGATGAATCAGTGCCAGACCTCCTCCTCGACCAGAAGAGCGGGGTTTTGAGAAGTAAACAAAGCCCGGTGGTGTTGCTTGATTCAGATGAAGAAAGTCATTTTGTTGTTGCCAGGTCTCGGTAAGACACAAAATATCCAGCTTAGAGTCCGTAATGAGCTCATTAATAAGAGCGGCCTTATTGCTGAGTGATCGGATATTAAAAAGAGATAGTCTGAGAGAGTTATTGTGAGTAAGCGTACCTGCCTTCGGCACAGAAGCTAGCACGCTGTGGTCCGCAGATCTGCCGGAGTTTGTCGGCTTGCGACGATCAGTGGACCAGAAAGAGCAGGTGGAATTGACGCTGTTGTTCCGGTAGATGAAGTTCCCACGAGATCCACGATGAATATATCTTGGATGCTGGCGAATGTCCCGGTGGCTGAGTAGAGATGGAGGAGGCTCATAGTGGGACCATAAGCGGAAGAGTTCCGCAGCTGAGTATGTCAATCGTGGAAAAGCATTGATGAATGTGGAGAGCAGGATAATCCGCAAAAACGCCCTGAGGATCCTCATGATGAGGTTAACGGAGTACCTCCCGCAGCACCTCGGCGGCACAACCGGGTAAAGGAGAGGCAGAGAAGGAGTCAGGCGACCCGCAGGGCAGAGGATCCATGTCACGCCAAACCAAGCAGCCCTGCAACGCCGAACGTGAGGTGACAGCTTCAGCAACAGCGGATAGAAAACAGCTAGGCCCCGACTGGAAACCTCAGGGCAGTGACAGGAGAGCAGGTCTCGGCGGGCGGCAGCAGGAATAGCAGCAGTCAGGTAGACGCCGTCACAAACCGCAACAGACAACAGGAGAACAGCAACAGTCCAAATTAAAAACGATCAGTAAACTGTCATAGAACGGCCAATCGCTGATGTCAGAATCACCGATTTTTCACAAAAAAAAAAAAAAAAAAAAAAANAAAAAAAAAAAAAAAGTGTTTAGTTAGAAAAACTGAAGATTCTCAGCTCTCCATGGCACACAGTTTGAGAAAACTGGCTTTAATGCCAGTTTTTATGCCAAAGGTATAACAGGTATAATTTGACACGGGCATATCGATATACAAATTAATACATTTTAATGAAACAGAACAGAGAAAAAAAAAATAAACATTTGACTCAGCACCCTTGCCTTTATTCGGGATTATCTTGCTTCACAATAATAGATACACAAACCATCTGGGAGCTACAGAATGCAAACACACTCTTTTGCTGTTTAACACTGAGTATGTGAGTGTTAAATGCCTTATTTACAGTCATTCTAGAGGCTGTACATAAGGGATGACAGCACAATATCTGCATGCATATTGCATTGCATCATCAATCTACTTTGCACTGCAAAACAGTCATAGTACTAGTATTCTATTATTTGCTGCTTGTCCATTATTTATTAGTTGTAGATCATATCCCTGGCAGCATGGAAGAGGGCAGTTTTCTGCTGTGTTCAAGAAATCCCTGAAAGAAAAAAGCTGGTTTCAATCAGAGAGTCTCTGGTGTATTGCGGGACTAAGATGAACCATGAACTCCACGCACAGCTGACAACAAACCACACTACACAAATTGTGTAGAAAAACTACACTGTGGGTAATAAGCATGTAAGAACCATTTCTCCATGCTAGAATCTGCGATGCATCCCTAAGTCTATGATCATAGACACATATATTTTACTTCCACACCTCCTTTTCAAGATGCAGTTGAATAAAAACCAGACTGGCTGTAGCATCACAGCAAAATAAAGGAAGACTCTTGACTGGTGGTTTTCTTTTTAACATCCAGTAAACACCAGTTTACAGAGCTGCACAAAGCATAAATATTAAAACCGTTTCCTCTGCAATAGTACAAGTCTAGTGGGCCACCAGGTGAAAAAAATCATTGGAAAGGCCAAAAATCATCAAATTGGCTATACCTTCACTCAGAAACCAAGGATCATCTGCTCTGGGAGCCTCTATGAAGCAATGTGGCACTGTTCTCCCCAGTCTGTGGGAAATGCATGAGGAGGGAAAATGCATGACCGCATGAAAGTAACTCAGCTGTCAACAAGAATACAAGTAACCTCAGTGATGAAGAGTGAACTCCCTAAGTAACTTCCTTTTACAGCATTTTCACTACAAGGCTATTCAAAATGAAATACAGTTTCTGATATAGAACATCTGAAATGGCTGTCACTTTGCACTGTTAATACAAGCGTTAACAGCACTGTCATCTGTACACTTCTAACACAAGTTAGCTTCCTAGAGAGCAAAGGTAGTGAGCTCACTAATGAGCAAAGGCAGCTAGTTATCTCCCATGTTCAACTAAGCTAAAAACATTATGTAAGCTATAACAGACCCTGACAGAGAACCAAGCATCTGGACATTTTTCACCAAAAATCCACAGTCCCACGTGCGGTCTGACCTCTACATTGTGACCCCTGGGGCTCATGAGACTTTAGTTAAAGATAAAATTTTAATACAATTTTTGATTATAGTGACATCATTTGGCAAATTTATATAGCCATAATAGTAATAGCTTCTAATGTAAAACTTCGCACACTGTGCTCATAATTATTTTAGTAAATATACTGAAATATGCATTCTAAATTTCACAGCTGATTGCAATAAATGAATATTCATCATCCTCTCCTCGTTATCACTTTATAACTGTCTCCTGCAACATCCAACAGAAGCTAACATGCCAAAACGATTAACTGCGTGTGACGTTTCTGTTTGGGATTTTTCAGGGTGTGCCACAATCCTAAAAAAAAACAAAAACAAAAAACAAAAACAAAAACAAAAAAAAAAAAAAAANAATAAATCAATAACACCGCACCATTATCACAACTTTAATGTAGCATGTTAACAAGCTTAAAGATAGTTAATTGCCTTTATACAAGCATACCTAAGAGTGCTAAAGTAGCAGCCCAAATTAGCAACCACACTTGCGTTGTAAAATAAACACAAAATTATTTAAAACATCCATTAAAATGCATAAACCCACCGTGTATCTTCTTCGGCGGGGCGTAATATTGAACACCAAGCAATTCTTAATAAACACAAGTCTAACTTTCCGCCAACCACCAGAGACAGCATTCCTTTCAAAATAAGACCTTTCCTTACAACAGGAAGTGCTAAAATAAAAGTCAAACAAAACTGACGTAAACGTCACATGAAGACATTACTGGACATGACACAAACCAAGTAAGCTTTCTCTTTGAATGAATTTTACTTTTTTTAAAAAATTACACTATGAATGGTGCGACCCCATAAAAGTGGCCACAAATAATGGAAAAAAGATGCCAACATTGTGAGGTATTAACCCATTGCATAAGAATCAATCGGAGGAAGCATTTGAATAAAACCTCCTCATTGCAATGTAGTATCATATTTTTATTATCTTTTTTCTGTGTCTGGATGTTCACAACCTAAAGAGATTGGAGTCTCTGCTGACATACAGTAGATTGCTGACAAAGTTAAAATAGTCTTCACCTGTTGAAAATCTTTGGGATACAATATTTTACCTGTCAATAGTGATACTGATCACATCAAAAGCCATTCAACTTGACACAGTTTTTAGCTAAAAAGGAAAGAAAATTGTCATTTAATGTTTTAGACAAAAATAGGACTGTGTGGGTGTGCTTCTACAGTACCAGTGAGGAAACCACTTTATATAACACATTCATACAAAAAGGCAGAAGATGAAAATGAAGACTTGCTAAGTGCAAAAACATTCCACTGTGGTTTACATTCCTTTGAAGGACTGCATAACTCCGGAAAGTTATCATGACAGCAGTAATTTTTGCCTCCATCTCCAGACTGATGAGGTAAACAATAACTGTGATACAATTCTACAATGTAAACACTAAAAATATTTTACCTGGTAGGTGAATTTCTAAGTATTTGACTGACCACTGCAGTGATGCTAGTCAAATGCAGGTGATCTGATCTCACTGACATGAGTAGCTGTTTTTTGTTTGTTTGTTTTGTTTTGTTTTTTGCTTGAGTGCTGGAGTCTATCTGAATGCACCAAAGCCCTTGTGGAAGCAGTATGTCAACAGCACAATCACTACTCATGCAGGTCCCCCACTAGTGTCTAACTGAATCTGTTGAGCTGCTGTACTACACAAGTCACTGTCCAGCACACATCACACATAGTGCCCTCCACATATATTGGCAACCTTTGGAAAAAATAAAAAAATAAAAACCTTTGTGGTGTCTGATTATAGTTTTAAAGACTTTCTGACCCCAGGACCCAACATCTACAATTCTCCAGCTGTGATCCTTGGAGATTCTTTGGCCACTGGAACCATCCTCCTCACTGTGTGTGTGGGGTCAAAGCAAACACATGTCTTCCAGACCAACTGAGAAAAATATTTGTTTCATGATATGAATTTCTTTTTCCTTTCAGTTATTTTACTTTAATTAAAGGTTATATTTTTGTTAATATTTTGAATGAANTTCTTTTTCCTTTCAGTTATTTTACTTTAATTAAAGGTTATATTTTTGTTAATATTTTGAATGAAAGATCAAGAGGACAAACATAAAGACATTTTTCACAGTCCATTTTTCTTCTATTTACTAAGGTTGCCAATATTTGTGGAGGGCACTGTACATGCATAAATCAGAAATGACTGGAAAACAATTAGTTGCAGTTATGCGCACAAAGAAGGACTGAAGTCACACACACTGGTTTTGATTAAAATGGAATTGTCTGTTCCTTTAGACAGACATGAGATAGAAAATGTAAAACATGCCTGAAATGCCTGAAACAGCCTGGTGTAGACAAGTTTAACAAACAAATAATCCCAATCTGAAACTAATGCATTATGATCTGACTAAAGTAAAACAAAAATTAAAGATTAAAACTAAAAAGTCCTGCCTGCCACAATTTACACTGAGCTGTGTGTCTGAGAGGCTAAGGTAGATTGTATGGCATCAGTAGGCACCTTGTGGTCATAAAGTGAAGCATAACAGAAACGTGTAGCATTACTGGAACAATTGCAGTTTGCTAAATCTATGATTATGTTTTTCTGGGATGAAATACTCAGTTTTTAGACTGCATCTGTGTGGAGGCCTGCTGAAGCCACGCATACATCACCTTCCCCCTTCACAGACACCTAACTGTCCCCCTTCACAGACACAATACACATTCACATTAACATATGGATGAGCACCCAGGAACTCCTCAAGATCCCCTGCTGTTCTCGTCCCCTCGTTTAGTTGTAAAACTTGCAGAACAGATACTGTAAAGACAACGAAACAGAACTTCTAAATTTCTCTGACCTCCCAAACACCATGGTAACCAGAGGTTATCACCTTAGAGAGACTTGGTAACACTTTGATCTTTAAAGCTCCTCTGCAATGAAAGAAAAGAACATACAGTCACTCTTATCTGCATTTGAGTGTCTCACAAGCTCCCTTCCCCAAATGGTCACCTCAATGGCTCCAGATTGTCTACAAGCCAAGGACTTCACAGAGTTAAAGAACTGATCTCACTACACCAAATAAGACTCTTAATTTAGATTCTATTCAGGAAACAAGAAGATATTTAGAGTCATGAAATAAATGAGTTGCCATCTCTCTCTCTCTCTCTCTCTCTCTCGAGCACCTTACAACTATGTTCAGATATTGAAATTCATTTTCAGTACTACATGCTTTTGTTGTACTTGTATTTGTGTTTATTTAGTTAAAGGATTTAGTTTTATGTGTTACATTTCTCCAACATACTTCTTAAATCACAGAATTGTTATTTTATGATCCTTTAAGTTCACACAAAATCTGTCTTAACAATCTACAACAATCTAAGCTTTTGTTTTATCTTTGTAATGTTTAGAATACTTGCATTGATGTAGAAATAGATTTAGTTAATTAAAGATCATCAAATTTCATAATAGTGTTTTAGATGTTTAGGTTTTGTGATAAATTCCTGTTAGACAACAAAAGAGATGATTTATTTGTGTAACATGGTTTTATTTGTGCTAGCATGTCATACTGTGAATTTACTACATGAAATTTCTATGTATCATGCTTTGACAATGGGAAATGAGTGGACTTAGTATAAGTATAATCACTGTCAAGGCGGATTGGATAGCAGCAGACAGCAGTATTAAAGGAAGGAAGTGAAGCGTTATCACACACAGGTCATTAGCAAGTGCTGTTCAATAAACCCAAATGGGCCCATTTAGAAAGACATTAAGCACAGCTTGCAACCTCAAAACTACATTAGATTAGCTTCCTAAAGAAAGAAAGAAAGAAAGAAAGAAAGAAAGAAAGAAAGAAACCTGAAACTGATAGCAAAGGCTGCAGTATGTCTCATCTGACCCAGTCTTTCCAACTTGGTCAAGCACCATGTTGAGGTCCACTGTGTTTTCCTTCTCAGAATACCCACAAGGCGGGGCAAAAAGTCACCATCATAGAGATGGGAGGGGTGATACTGTATTGTGTGTGTGTGTGTGTGTGTGTGTGTGCTTGTCTTTATAAACTCAATACCATTAATGGGGGTGCCACTTTGTGCGGACGAGTTGTAAAATTGAACATTTGGAGAGGGTGGTCAAAGCAGTCATCAAAGCAGTCAGATGAAGCAATATTTCACAATCATCTTGCTCTTTTTCTCAAAAATAATTTCACTCCATATGAAATAATTCATTATAATCTAGGCTATCTCTGATTATCACATAAATAGGCCCATAGCAGTGGTGCATAATGGCTCACTGTGTGCTCATTACACAGAATCAACACATAATTGGTTCCTGCTTTGCTTATAGTATTATTTCAGGAGAGAATTGCTCCTGCTCAACTTTAGCAACATAAAAAACACTGTGTTTCTGCTTTAGGGTGGATATTCCTTTTGAGAGGATAAGTGAAGTGTTATCACTTTGAGGTCATTAGCAGACAGCAGAGCAGCTCAGAGTAGCTCAACAGGCCATTTAAACATTTTTAAGAGCACTCTGCAATCCAAACGTACAGTGAAATACCTTCAGTCAGTCAGCCTGTACAAGTGTCAGTTTAAGAATCTCCTCAAGGCAAGTACAGGCTCAAAGAAAATGATAATTTTCTCCTATTTCTTTTATTCATGTCACAACATCTCACAGGATATTTATTTTCCACTCAAGTGGAAAAATGTATGACATACTTTTGTTGGGTAGTGGTATACAACAGAGCCTTACAAGTGCTATATATGATAGCCAGCAGTTTAATGAAAATAATGGGGTGGATCCTTGTCCTGAGATGCCTCGGCCACAGTCCCAGGGGGAAAAAAAAAAAAAAAAAANAAAAAAAAAAAAAAAAAACAACCAAAAAATGGTACACTGTTGCTGTTGATTGTGACCTTAATATTGTGACCTGACGTCAAAGCAGTCAAAGAAGACACAGCCATAATTGGGTAGAAAAGCAACAGAGTTCCCTTGTTGAGCTGAAGTTGCTGCAATGCTAAGTAGCAATAGTCTGAAGCTTTTTGTTCGAATACTACTTTTTGTTTTCTGACCTTTCAACTGAATCGTTGTAAATGTAGCAGCTATTGTGATACAAAATCTCTCTTTAATAAACTTAAGGCATTTACTCTATACTGTTAAAAATATAAGCAGCCTTGTTTGAATACTGTTTCCTTATAAAATAGTATATCTACAAATTCATTCAATTGTTATGTGTGTGTGTGTGTGTGTGTGTGTGTGCATGTGCTCACTTGAAGAAGAATGCAATTTACTCATCATGGTCTCAAAGCTCTGCATGTGGCAGAAATGAAATCAAATTGAAAAATTCATTATTTTGAAGCTACAGGCATTTTTAAAAGTAGGTGTCTCCAAAGTAAATGAGAGGTACCTGGAATTTAAAGACTTAAATACCTTAAAATAATACGATATGCATATTGCACAGCCTGCTGGTCTCATTGATTTATCCTTAATGATACTAGACTGACCACAGAGGCAAAAAGGCAAAATAGCGCTGGTGTACTCTGAATAACAGACCTAGATTATGAGTCTGTAAATCAAGTTATTCAAGCAGGCAAACAATCCATCAGGTTACAGTCAATGAAAGCAGTCTCCACATTACAGTAATTTCCTCACCTGATGTGCTTTCCCACCTAAGCCAATGAAGCAACAAGTCAGGTATATTCGGTAATCGACAGAAGAATACGTCTACTTGAAGCTGTGTTCATTGCTCAGTGTGTGATAACCAAAATGCTTTTCTAAAGAAAATTTAGGGAAAAAAAGAAGTAAACATCTTACTCCACATTTCTGGCCAAACCATCAGAGTTGAGCTGCAGGGTCTCATCGACGGGTTGGGGTTGTCCAACTCTTCTCTAACACAGACCTAGTGTGACTTTGTCTGAAGACAGGTGCATTTCTATATAAATATATCATGCATACATAATAGAAATATAGTAAAATTGTCAGCTGGAGCTCTGAGGTATTTTCTACCAGACAGAGCCAAAAATAAACATGTAAAAAAAACAAAACAAAAAAAACCATGAACTGAGGTGACCCCTTACCAGAGGGGGACCAGCTATCCTGAAAGCAGAATGTGCTAGAATTCCCTTGCTGAGATTGTGCAACTATGTTGAGTCATTGGTAAGCTGCCACAGTGGCAGTTGGGGGCTTTTTCAATAAATTACTTTTAGCCTCTTTTAGCCTCTCAGTCAAATAAAAAAGTATAGAATAACCTGAAACTCTATTTGAGGACACAACCCACTACATGTCTGGGAAAATTATTTTCAAAATACAGTAGATCCAGTAATGAAAACAGAAGAGTTGTAAACAATAAGTCACTAAATTATTCCACTGATTAACAGAATCAGGTTAGGGACTGAGTGCTTAGATTGGCACATTTCATTTTCTTTCTGGACTTACTTTCCCAGGGATATTTCATTACCAATCTAATTCAGATTTTAGAGGCTCTTTTGCTGGTCAGTGCAGCTCAAGAGACCCTTCTAAATCATCTTTACAGTGGATTTTACAATGAACACACTGTGCTGCTGAGGAAAGAGGGACAGACACAGCAGCATGGTGCATACCAAGCTGCTGCCTGTAGATTCTCATCCAAACCATTTATTTGCATCAGCAATGAAGACCCTCTAAAATCTGTTACCCAGCAAAAAGAAATACAAGGTGGAGCTGCAGCTGAAAACGTGATCATTCCTACAAGTCCTACAAGAAGCTAACAGGGTCAGCCCTTTAGCTAACGCTGTCTTGTTTCTTAAGCAGTAACATATTTCAGATATTCTGCCTATGATACTAATTGTTTCATGAGTGGCTGATAAATGTAAACTGATGCAGATACTTGCTGCCTCTCTGCAAGTGTCTTACGCATCATTCTGATTTTCTGTGCACATTCATTCTTTACGGTCACAAGGGTCAGAGTCTGTCCCAGTGTGCACTGCGCAGAAGGCAGAGAATGACCCTAACAGATGGTCAGTCAATCACAGGACCAACACAGATAATCACTCATACTAGCAAATACACATATGGGCAGTTTAGACTCACCAGTCTACCTCACCCTCATGTCCTCAGTCCATACACAGAAACTGGACAGCTTAGATAAAACTGAGACAACACGGAAGAATATGAACTCCACACAGAGTCAGAGTTGCAAAGTGAACCTTTGTATTTCTTGTTCTGAACCTTCATGTCTTCTCCAGATTTAAAGAGTTACATTTATTCACCTGTAATGACATTACTTAGAGATTTTAAAAATATTTGGTTGTTGCCTCTTTCAACACAGCATGAACTATTAACAGCCAATAATTCTGTATTTATTTTCTGATATTGATTTGTGTATGTATTTAGGAACAGACTGAAAAGTCATATGTATGTAGATGTATGATTTTACATCAGTGTGACCTAAAATCTGACTCACAGTAGTTCCTCAAGGATAATATGTAGACAAAGGTCCTTACACCTTGCACTATAAGAAAACAGATCCATCACAAACAGGGGTTGTAGCATGTGTAGCAATTATAGCATGCTGTGTTGAAAAGGCAAGTGCTCAGTTAATTGTACAGCTGTCAAATGTGTTTTTTATTATTTGTTTTCTTCTTGGATCTTGTTATAGTGTGTGCTATCGTATTTATTGTGGCTCAAAATTGTTATGACAAGTGAATTTTCCTCTGAGACAAATGAAGTACCAATTAATCTGTCTATTTAAACTTAGAGTGGCAAAGATGGCAGCCCGTTGGCTGTACCCTGCTATACAGTACCCAGATGTGCCATGCATGGTTGCATGGTTCTGTGTTGCACTCCTGCCCTTAGACAACCTGTACTTTAAAGGACCATACCGGCCGTTGTGGATTGTTTGAACCTAATATATTAAATTTTCATACATGTTACGTTACTGACAAGCATTCCCCACACTATAAAACCCATGTTTCAGCTTTCCTGATATTTTGCAAAATCTCTTTAGCTTTCAAAATCAAATATTTAAGCCATATACCCACCTTAAAAATTGATGTTTCGCCTGCTAATGTTCTGCAGCTTATGAAGTCATGGTTGTTTAAATTTTTTGATAAACACAGGTCTTCTTTTGGGGCTTTATTCCCTGGTGGAGGGAATAAAGCTCCATTCACTCTGATTCACTCTGAGCTTTTTATTACGCTTAAATGCTAAAATCACGTAACTTTGAAAAAAAAACCTGAATACACATCTTGTACATGATGATGGATTACCTTTCCCAAGAACGTTTCAAGTATCAACAAGTTCATTTTAATAGCGTACCAGAATGAACTGAAACCAATGNCCAAGAACGTTTCAAGTATCAACAAGTTCATTTTAATAGCGTACCAGAATGAACTGAAACCAATGGTGGTCTGGAAAGTAGGAAAAATAATTTTAATTCACCGTTCCTGTAGTATGCTTTGGGAAATGATTGTCAGTAACGTTTCGTGTATGAAAATTGAATATATTAGGCTCAAACATGCAANCTTTGGGAAATGATTGTCAGTAACGTTTCGTGTATGAAAATTGAATATATTAGGCTCAAACATGCAAAATGGCCGATATGGTCCTTTAACTAGAGCAGAAACCAAATGGCTGCCATCTGGTAAAATAACTCTAACTTGCTGTGGCGTTACAGCACCTTCGAGTGCTGTTGACCTGTTGGTTAGTCAATTGAGGAAAATAAACTACACACTACTAGGAACAGCGGAGTGAAAGCTCTGTGGAGACAACAATATAAACTGAAAGCCACCTGACAACAACACAATCTGGGTTAAGAAATTTCTTTTGACACTTTTGTAAGTTAGCACATGCTCTCATCCACAGTGTTTTACAATTCAACTGCAGAATAAAGTGTGACCCTGGGACATTCATGTATCACCACAAACAGCCTCTGCCAGCAGAGAGGTATTAGGTCTGGGAACGAGGGCCAAAAACAGAACTAATACAGTGAATTATCATCAGTCAGTCAGCCAAATTACAGTCAAAAGCCAGAATAGCAAAAAGCCTTGAATTGAGGTAATGTGCTAATCAGCCCAACAGTTGGCAAATCTCTTTCCATTACCATGGACACTGATGGTTATTTCCTCTGCACTTTACATACGCGTTCTGCACAGCGTATGTGATCAACATCCTCACTAGGCTTTGCCAATTGTGTTGTATCATTAGTAGTGTTTGAGAAATAAGAGTATCTCTTTCTAAGAGCAATAAAAACAACTACCACAACTAGATGTAGAGTTATTAGAGCAGCTTTAGCTCACAGTACAAATGCAGTTAAGAAAGACTAATTCAGCTCATTGTCTTAAAAGTTAAATTCCGTACAAAATATCTTCAGTTTAGTGGTTTCAAATGCTAAAATAAAATAGCTCACTATTGTGAAATTTGCTGATAATGCACTGAATATTGAATGTTGTGTTTTTTAATTCAAACAGAACAAAAATACAGACATGTAATGACACAATGTGGTGTTTGAGGACAAGATTCAACCTAAATATTTTCTGCTAACATGTTTAATGGTCTGTAATGGCTTAAATATGAGCAACAAGTTAAATCTAACAAAGTCTGACAGAATGAGAAAGAGTGCGTACTGCGAAAACTAAAACACGAAAATGATCGAGAACCTCATAATACCATAATACTACACACACACGCTCTCTCTCTCTTCTTTCTCTCTCTCTCACACACACACAGACACTAATATGCATTCACCAGGCAAACGACAGCAATGATTAGAGATGTAATGGGTATGTGTGACAATGCAAGTCGGTGTGTGTGTGTATGCGCAGTCAGGCATGGTACAGACTTAAACAAAAGAATTATATGCCTGATACTGCTGGATCTCACACCCACATGCACTGGGAACAATTGCGGAACACCTTCTTAATTCCACTTTTCTACAGTGGAAAGTTTGTTTTCTCACTACTATTTGAAAGCTGACATTTTGTCTTACTACACAAGTAATTTTTTTCACAATCTTTGGCAGTTAGCAATTAAGTTGGCAGAAACAAAACAGTAATACATATAGAATTACACATAGCATTTTGCCAATGGCTGTCAGGCCATTTCAAACTGTATTGATTGTACAGCTTTTATTCAGAACTTAACACAATGACAACAGATATACAACTTGCCAGCATTGCTTGCTGGGTAGTTAAACTCATGCACGTACACACATAAAGAAGGAACAAAAAGCCATACGCACTTCTATAAAAACATCATCTCTGTCTCAGTTTTATATAACATATTATTGATGAAAGAAGTCATCTGAAATAATAGCCTACAGGCACAGAGATGGAAAGAGGGAATAAAGAAGAAGAGGAGAGAGTGAGAGAAAGGGACACAAACAAAGAGGCAGCCTCAGACAGAGAAATAAAAGGAGGAAAAAAACAAAGGTCCATAGAAAAATGACTGCTATTTATCTTAATTTGTGCTCATTCACTCGCTTTAAATATCTTGTTCTTTCTCTAAGTCTGTCTGCACTTTCTCTCCAAGCAGCTACTGAAAGTACTTTGTTGGTGTTTTTTGTTGTCTGGTCAACTCACAGTAAGGAGTGTGTTTAATCTCCTGTCTCACTCTACATAAACACAAATTAAATCATGATTAAAGATCAATGCTCAAATTTGTATGTCTCCTACTTAAGGGAGCGGTGTTTGGTGAATGTNTCATGATTAAAGATCAATGCTCAAATTTGTATGTCTCCTACTTAAGGGAGCGGTGTTTGGTGAATGTTAATGAAAACAAGTTGAGGCCCTTTAAGCATGGTGTCCAGGCAGAGTGTAAGAGATGAATCTTGATTAAAAGAAGAAATGGCTGTTTATTATTCTAAACAGATTTCACAGCTCAGCTATTGGCACTGAGTTCTTGTTAATTCTGCAACAAATTTCAAATACTAAAATAATATTATAAATATTCACAGATAGTAACTGGAGCCACTCAGAGAATACATTTCAGATATTTGTTTATTTTATCTAAAGACATCAACTAGAGCACATGGATCGTTTTGGCTTTAAATATGTCTGCAAATAGCAGATTAAATGTAGCCAACAAAACAATGTGGAAGAAAGAATATAGTAAAGATTGAAGTGGAACTTGTCTTTCTAACTCTCAACCCAGGATAAAGCCTAAAAAAATTGCGAATGCATGCATAGTATATTACAGTAATGATCTCAATGATTACGTAAGTACGTAATTATAGGCGATTCAACACCATCATGTTTATCTGAATATTGGTGTATTTATGTATTTATTTATGAACATCAAATGAGCAACATCTACAACTTTTAAAAATTTTATCGAGCACACACCCTACCTCCCTCAGTTTTCTATATTTAGTTTTGCAAATATGTCAATATTGTCCAGATCAGTGTTTTCAGATACTTCTTTCTCAGTAAAGAGGAGTTCTAGCTGTGAGAGGTGATTCTCCCTACAGTTGACAGGAGAAAGTGTATGTATTGGAGCTCTGCTGAAAGAGCCTCAGCCTGCACACTACTCACCGCCACTGATAGATACATACATTAAACTGCTGCCAGGTTTGAGAGCTCACTATTAGTGGCAACACAAAATGACAAAATCGTAGAAGCATTCACCTCTTTGCTCTGGTCCACAAATAAGTTTTTGCATACAGCACAACCAAGTGTTGATATTGTATTTATCTGAGCATATTTTTCAAAACATTCACTGCTGTTATGAGATATTTGCATGATGGCCTGGTTGTAATTATCCTTTTGATGTGTGGGAAGTTTAAACATACTGTATTTAACATTTCATATGCTAATGTATTTCTATTTTGATTAAAATAAACTTACCGTAATTTTATACCCTGTGCAGTAAATTCTATGGTATTCTATTCTACATGCAACTGTTTACCATCCTGTTTGTCTCTCTCTCTCTCTGCGTATGTAGATAGTGACATTCTGCAAATGCCAGCAGCTGTAATGGCTGATAATCGAAGTGCTCATGCACACACGCACGCATGCGCACGCACACACACACACACACACACACACACACACACACACACACACACACACACAAAACACTGAATAGATAAATGACATTTCATCTGTTAAAAGCCAAAGCTAAATTGTGGATTTATTGTTGTATTTTATTCTAAAGTTCAAACACTTGTTAACAACAATGGACACACAAGACATTACTTTTGTCACCTAACGCTGAACTACATTATATACGTTATGAATCATCATAAATAGTAATAAATCAGTTTACCTATTTTACCTATTTTTCAGAGTTTAAAGTTTCTATAATACATGAAAAACAAACCAGGGTGATGATAATTGCTTTATTTGTATAACAAGCAGCCGCTACCATGATCAACAACTGAAGCTAGTATGTTGGCTAGTAACTTATTCACAATAAAACCTACATCTGAGCTTCAGCATTATAAAATGGGTGATGCAACAGACACAACATCCGGTCATAGGGTTCAGGTGAAGTAACGCTAGAATGAAACCTTTGTCAGAGCTTCTCAAAAGCTATCATCCATCTTTTGTTTCCATTTCTCTCTGTCAAGGTCAGAGAGACAGAAACGAGAACAAAAACCCCATTTCTCTATTTCCTTCTCCCTTTACTCTCCTTTCAATTATATCTCACTCTTTTCCCCAGTCTCCCTCACAGCCTCAGAGGTGAGTGGACTCCATTTCCTTCAGTCTTTATTCCTTCCATTTTGGTGAAAAATTCTATGTCATATGTCAAGCGTCTGTTGGACATTCAGGCTTTTTTCCTTCTGTCTCTTTCCATCTCTAGCTTTCAGGTCTAAAGTAGCCAGCTGAATATTCAGTCCCCTTTCTTCTCTGCTCTACCTTCGCTGTCTCTTTGTGGAGTTTTCAATGAGTTCAGTGCCATCTTCTTCTTTTTGCTTTACTCTTACCATCTTCAAACTTAGCATTTTAGACAAATCAAAGTGAAACGAGGGAAGAATTTGGTAGAATGAGAAAGAAAATAAGAAGAAAGCAGTGCACAGCAGAACAGAGGGGAAGAGGTGAGGGAGGGAGGGGAGGGGAGGAAAGCAGAGAAGGAAGAAGAGAGAATTGAAAAGAAAATGAGAAGCAAAAAGAGGGTAAGTGTGTAGAGAAAAGTTAACAAGGAGAGAGCAGAGAGCTGAGGAAGAGAGGTGAGAGTGAGAGGAGAAGGGCAGAGAGGATATATGAGGAGATGTGGGAAGAAGATAATTCCAAAGTGTAGACAGAGAAACTGGAGATGTAACTACAAGTCTATGAATTATTCATGTACACACAACAATAACTCTACAACAAAGCTGCCATGACAAAACTGGGGAGTCATGATGACCAGCAGTAAGACCAAAATTCAGCCAGAGAGAAGCAAAATAGAAAGAAACCTAAAGCAATCCTTCTTTGACTTGCTGAAAACAAAACCAGACTGCACTGGAGAATAGTCAGGTACTTGTGTACTGCTGCATCACAGTTCTCTGTCTTGCTCAAATACTGCATGTTTCCCCTCTTCATTTCTTAATATTGGCACAAAAAAAACATAAACAGGCCTAACACAAAAAGTGCGCTGTCTCAAACTTCATGCACACAATACATGCAATATAATGGTGGTGTAGAAGATTTATTATCCTTTAGATTAGAATGATTTGATTGATTTGCTTGGTGCCATAAAGAGGTAATAAAATAATGAAAATTAGCTCACCTTGCCAGAGTCCATTGCAGTGATGACCCACACACAGTGTGCGTTGTTTTCGTATTGAACAGGGTAGTTAGGAGAAGTTATGACCCCTCTGGGCCCCCTTAGGTTACTGCCACAGGTACGAGCTACATAGAAAATAGAATAAGAGAAAGGCACAGTGGCACAGAGTTTTAGAAATGATTTATAAGGTAGTCAGAATTCGGCCTGCAGATTGCAAATGTCTTCTTACCCTTAAAAAGAAAAAAAAGGCAGTGAATAGGAGAGATAGTAAAATGAATAAGGCAAATTATCTGAGACTACAGGGTTCAGTGCAACCAAAATTGAAATGTGGTTCTTGGAAATTAAAAAACGACATTCTGGAGCACCTACATATAATTGTCTCAGTGGGACTTTTTTTTAGAGAAATCTTTAAAGTGTTCATGGCAATCCCAAGCAAATTAAATGACAGTTTGACTTTGTTTGCCTTAAATTTTTTTTTTTTTTTTTTGTATTTATTTTTTTATTTCCTGCAATTAAATTCACACTCTAGGTTTCCTGACACAGTCACTGTCTTTTCCACAAGCACTCACTGCTAGTGAGATAACTACTATATAGCCACTTTTTGTGACAGTCTGACAAGTCTGACAAATCCTGCCACTACAGTGGTAGTGGAACTATTAGGGTGTATCCAAGCACACCTGCTATTTTTGCTCAGGCACGGTGCTCCATGTGCAAAGGGGCTGGTTGAAGTGGCATACAGATACAGGGCTGAAGTGATTAATCATCATTTTCTCAGCCAGTCACATTTTTATCTCATACATTTTAAGAAGTTACATGGCATATGAAGAAAACTGTTCACCCAGTAGAGACCCAGTGTAGACTGCATTTCCATGTAGAAAAAAAATATACAAAATACACACTTTTTTTTTTTTTCTGGGAGGTTCATATATAATGGCAATGTACAAATAAAATGCACCTTAAAGACAGAAGTTGTGGCTTGTGTGCACCTTATACAGCTAAAGTTGTTATTTCAGTAAAATTTATATCAAAGTATAAAGTAATGATAATTTTTTGTTAAAAAAGTGTGTTATATACACATTGAAATTTATATTTTCAGAGAAATATTGCAAATTCTTCGGCTGCCCAATCTTTCAAGTGCTCCTCAAGAGCCTGTAAAGCCTTGTTATCTACAACATTTTTCATAATATTCTTCCCAGCATTCTATTTTTTCCACATTGATGTTGTCCTGTTTAATGCTGAAAGAAATATTTCTTGCCTCCACTACCTCATAAAGCTATTCATGTATTGCTGCCTTAAAGTGTTATTTGGGGGGGAAAAAAGTGTATTGTTTCACAGGTTCCCTTAAAAGCCCCTCTAGAACACAATAATTTTGAGAGGCTTCCCTTGCATTTCCAGTCAGTGACGTGTAGTAAGGGTTTACACATTATCACATTGTGAAAAAGTTTTACTTGATGACATATTTGCTTTTATTTATCATAATGAGTTAGCTGGAGGTAATCACTGCAGTCAGAGGGAGGGATGGCCATAAAACAGAAGGAAAGTAAAACAGAATAGAAGGTAAGGGATAAAGACAATTTAAAAAAAAAAAAAAACCAAAAGGAAAATGAAGAAAAAAAGGTTAAAAAGCAAGAAAGTTTACAAATATGGACAGTTTTGAGGGCAAGATGGAGTGGAAGATACAGTATATATCTATATCTATATAGATATAGATATAGATATATATATATCTATCTATATCTATATATATATATAGTGCCATGAAAAAGTATTGGCACCCTCAGGTCCAGGCATTATTTATTTAATTTTTATTCAAGTTGCAAACAGTAGGGTTGTCATAACGTAAACAAACATTCAAATGTTCAAAACAAACATATGTACAAGTGCAAATTGCTATACCTTAACAAGAAAAGTGCACAAAACAACTTTAGTTCAAAAAGCCGTGTGAAAAAGTATTGGCACCCTATAGGAGATAGTCCCCAAAAATGGAGCATGTCTTAACAATAAAATGGCAAGAAGTGTTCTTTAACAAAAAAGCTTCACTGAATTAACATGCAACATGTCTCTTTGCAAAAGGCAAATCTTATGATGCTGGAAAACAGCTCAGTTTGAATCTTAGTTCCATGTGCAAAAGCAGAGCCAATGGCGAAACAAAAAGAACTGTCTTGTGATCTGAGAGAGAGATTAATTGCTTCTCATCAGTCTGGAAATGGGTACAAAGCAATTTCAAAGATGCTGGATATACCTGTATCTGTATCCACTGTCAGAGCAATTATTAAAAAGTATGAACAGCATGGTAAAAACTGGTACATCACTCCCTCGATCTGGTCGCCCAAAGAAAATTTCAAGCAGAGCAGAGAGAAATACGCTCAAGAACATTGCCGCTAATCCTAGACTAACATCTAAAGACATCCAGAAGTCTCTTGCAGCTGCTGATGTTCATGTTCATGACAGCACAGTGAGGAAACTACTCAGCAAAAATGGGATTCATGGACGTGTTGCCAGGAAGAAGCCACTCCTTTCAAAAAAGAATACTGCCGCTTGACTACAATTTGCGAAAGAGTACATTGGAAAACCTGAAGCATTCTGGAGGTCAATTTTGTGGTCAGANTACAATTTGCGAAAGAGTACATTGGAAAACCTGAAGCATTCTGGAGGTCAATTTTGTGGTCAGACGCATCAAAAATTGAACTTTTTGGCAGAAATGAAAATCGTTATGTCTGGAGGAAAGCCAACACTGCATTTCTGAAAAAGAACCTGGTTCTGACTGTTAAACACGGTGGTGGGAGTATTCTTGTTTGGGCCTGTTTTGCTGCAGGAGGGCCTGGAAACCTTACAGTCATTGACAGCTTGATGAATTCATCTGTCTATCAAAGCATATTAGATGAACATGTCAAGGCCTCTGCCAGAAAGCTTCACCTGGGTACCAAGTGGATACTACAACAAGACAATGATCCGAAGCATTCCAGCAAGTTGACAGTGGAATGGCTGCAGAAGAAAAGAATAAAAGTTCTCCCATGGCCCAGTCAGAGCCCAGACTTGAACCCAATCGAGATGCTGTGGCGAGATCTCAAGGCAGCTGTTCACCAAAGGAAGCCATCCAACCTAACTCAGCTGAAGCAGTACTGTGTGGAAGAATGGGCAAAAATTTCTCTATCTCAATGTGAAAAACTAATCAGTGGTTACAAGAAATGGCTTGAAGAGGTTATTCTAGCAAAAGGAGGTGCAACAAGTTACTAATACTAACTGGGTGTCAATACTTTTTCACACCACTTTTCTAACTAAAGTTATTTTGTGCACTTTTCTTGTTAAGGAATAGCAATTTGCACTTGTACATATGTTTGTTTTGAACATTTGACTGTTTGTTTAAGTTATGACAACCCTATTGTTTGCAACTTGAATAAAAATTAAATAAATAATGCCTGGACCTGAGCGTGCCAATACTTTTTCACAGGTATATATGTGTGTGTGTATATATATATATATATATATATATTGTATATTGTATATGGTCCTCTCTCTATATTTAGAGAGAGGACTCTTGTGTCCTCTTGTGTTAAAAAAGCACTTCACCATTAGACACACCATCCTGTAAGACTGTCATAAAATCATTGAACTGATGAGTCATGCAGCCCTAAAAATGAATAATTTCAATCAATAAGATTTCATGTTCAGTAGTATCCAGTGCTTTCAATAAATCAAAGATGATTGCAGCACAGTGTTGCTGATAGTCCATGGCCATTTATAACAGTCGTCACTGTACTGTGACATGGTTTAAACCCTGACTGCTGTGGTTGATATGTTATTCTTCTCCAGCACAGTTTTGAATTTGGGTAGTTGTTGTTTCAGTCAGAATGTGAAGTGAAAGGATATGAGGGGGGAAAAAAATAAAGTGATAGGGAAACAGCAAAATAGCAGGAGAGAAAGGGGGAGAGAGGAAGACGTCAGATGACTGATCTGACTGTTAATTAGAAAAGAGAGCTAAAACACACACACACACACACACACAGGCACAACACGTTTAGGGTGATTCCAGACCAGCTTCTAATTAACAGTAAAGGCTCAGCAGAGACTGAGAGACTCATGGGTTTGAATCCCAGGAGAGTGTTCACACCAGATATGCACAAAACACCATAGCTATAGGAATTTCTAACCTCTGCCTCATCATAGGCTTTCTCCTTTCCTGTTTTTCTGCCTGTCCCTCTTGGTATGTATCATGAATCTATCTACCTTGAGGAGTGTATGTGTAAAATATAAGACGGCAGACATCAGGATCTAATATGCTCACATGAATTGACATTTTCCAGCTGAGGTCATTCTAGTCATGCTGCCTGAGAATGTCAAATATACAGTATATTTTATTCTCTTTGCACTTGTTCCTCCACTTTATTGAAGAAATATGATGCTTATATTGAGTGAAATATTCAAACCCAGCACTCAATGTTTTATGGCTGAATCACTTTACGTTTTTGGACATAAGTGGAATCATGTGGAGACATCAGGATATTCACTAGAATTTAAAATACAGTTTTGTAGGTTTGGGCTATGTTTTGACACACCACGAGTTTATGTTGATGGACCCACAGATGAGCCCAGCAGAGGTAAAGATGTTAATACCACTTATAATATGTTAAGTGTCATTTGAACCAAATGAAGTATAATATAAGTCCTGTGCTGCCTGTGCCTTAGCTGGCATACTCAAATTGGAAATCCTGACTATTCATAAGTTTAGACTTGGATATATTTATTAAAGACCTAAAACATGGTTTATGTAAAGTGTTTGGTCCATATGTAGACACAGCTTACACTGTATATAGACGCACACACACACACACGCACGCACGCACACACACACACAGAGTAGGAGTATAATATGACAGTATGCGTCTGAGCATAGGAACTGTCTGTCCATCAAAGAAGCACATATAACTCAAGGCAAGTATTACCACAGCAATGCAGTGTGTGACATTGTCTTTGGACATTGTATGTGTGTGTGCATGAGTGTTTATGTTGTGTGTGTAGTTGGGAGTCCAATGTATGCGTCTGTGTGAGGTTAGGTGTGTGGGTGTGTATGTGTCTGTGTGTAGTTGGGTGTGTGGGTGTGTATGTGTCTATGTGTGTAGTTGGGTGTGTGGACGTGTATGTGTCTGTGTGTGTAGTTGGGTGTGTGGATGTGTATGTGTCTATGTGTGTAGTTGGGTGTGTGGGTGTGTATGTGTCTGTGTGTAGTTGGGTGTGTGGGTGTGTACATTAGCTGTCTGGCTTTCCTTTGTGGAGCAATAATGCTAACAGGGTACTGTCAGTAAACATGCAGACAGTAAGAGCACCTGCAGCATTGCTCTGCTACTTACACAGTTATTTGTCAGTCAGTCAGAAAAATATGATAAGAATCATGTTTTTATGACATGAACAGTAATAAATGTAACTACAGCTATGAAGCGTCGTATAGAACAAAAATCAAGTTTTGTACACACACACGCTGGTGTCAGCACGCATATTGTACAAACAAGCGCATATCGCACACATACACACTAGTGTAACCACACACACGCAATGGTATGATCATGCATATCGCATAGACACTACTACGCGCACAGATTATACATGTGTGAATGAGAACTCATCACACTATACTGTATGAGAGATGATACATGTGTGAATGAGAGATCATACTAGTCTGTGTGAGAGGCAGTAATGTCACGGAAGAGGCGGGGCTAAAACCGGAAACGCAAGAATAAGCAAAAACCAGAATAAAAGCATAATGTAACTAAGATGATTAGTATTAGAGTACCAATGTAATGGAACAAGTATTTGAAATTGAATAAAGCGGTCAGCCTTTGCGAGTGGTGCATACAAATATTTGAACTTCAACATTTCAACTTCTGAATTTCGAAATATTGAATTGTGTTGTAATGTGATGTAGTATGTATTTAAAGATAAAAGTGTTACCTAATATTTTATATAACTTATGTTTATAGCCGTGGTCCTTCTATGACATCATCATCATTTAATCTGGTAGCTCAGAAGTGTTACATTTAATTTTATTTTTTATTTGTGCCATTTGGTGTGTGGGCCTAATTTATTATTTAATGTGCTGCCGCCTGCTGGATATTTAGAGAATTGCAGCAAACATGCGCATGATAGCTTGTTAATGAGAAATAATACAATATTTTGGAATATTTAAATTACAGTATTACAATAGTTAGAGGTCCACAGAGTATGTACATTATTGGCAGGTGCTTAAAAATGTAAGTTAATCTCTAAATTATTTTTTTTCTTCTAATTTAGCATATTCTAGGTATCTCCTCTAAACATCCCAGTGCCAGTTTACCAAAAATTTATTTTTTTGTTTGTTTTAATTGCAACTGATAACTGACAGTGATGAAATAAAGTAATTATAAATAATAATAATAATAATAATAATAATAATAAATAAATAAATAAATAAATAAAGTAAATTTCATTGTAATTCAGGTAACTATATAAGACAACTACATTATACTTTATTGCACCACTCGTAAAGGCTGTGGTGGAATTTCAAATACTGTTCCATTACGTTGGTACTCTAATACTAATCATCTCAAATACTGAACAATCTCAAATATACAGATACTAGCTAAGGCTGTCCTCAGCTTTGTGTGTAATACTGTAGTGTAACATCAACAATAACTAACAGCCAAATAAATCTCTACACATTATGCTTTTATTCTGGTTTTTGCTTATTCTTGTGCTTCCAGTTTTAGCCCCGCCTCTTCCGTGACATTATTGCCTCTCACACACACTAGTATAATTGTCTCTTATTCATACATGTATCGTCTCTCATACAGACAGGTATGCTGCCTCTCACGCACACTAGTATTGATGAGCTCTCATTCACACACGTATAATCTGCGCATGTAGTGGTGTCTATACGTGGTTATACTATAGTGTATGAGCGCTTTCATGTATGTGTGTGTGCAATATGAGGTTGTTAGCATGTGTGTGAACAAAATGTGATTTTTGTCCTATACAGCGCTTCATATACAGCAATACAGTGTGTACACACATGTATGTACCTGTGTACCATTAAATCTATCCTTTTTTTTTACATTTATCCTTTCTTTCAGTCATTTAATCCAAAAAGTATTACATTACTATTGTTAAATTATATCATCTAAATCTAATGTGTATTTTGATATTGTATAAAATTTAGTCTAAAGTTTAGTTTTGACACAAGTTACAGGCTATGCATTCCAAAAAAAACCAAAACAAAACAAAACAAAACAAAACTACAAATATGAGTTATAAATTGACTCCTTCAAATGATGCAAAACATTGCATCATTTGAAAAGTTGCTCAAACCAAGTTGTTCTAACAACTTAAAATAAATGAAACCAAATGCTTATCTTCTTGTGTTTTCCCCAAGAACCAATTAAAACAATCTACTTGTCACTGCAGAGTGAAAACATTTTGCTCTTCTTCTAAATGGGCTCTTATGATTTGTTGTCCAGCTGGAAATCTTCAGCATTTATTGCTGTGGAGATTAGCATGTGGTTGAATACATCCACTCAGACGATGTCTTGCTGCTGGTGCCTTCTGAGTTTAACATGACGTCTACAGGTGCAGCTTACTTGAACTGAGCAGGTGAGCTTGTTGGAGAAATGCTAAGCTAGTGACCATGGTGTCACTTCACCTTTTACTCCTCCTGGCACAGGCATTTTCTTTCATTGCTATAGATTGTGTGTGTGTGTGTGTGTGTGTGTGTGTGTGTGTGTGTGTGTGTGTGTGNTGTGTGTGTGCATGTGTGTGTGTGTGCGCGCGCGTGTGTGTGCGTGTGTGTGTGTGTACATGGTCCCTGACAAAATAAATGAAATAAATAAATGTTCACTTTCCATGTCCTCTGCAGTTCCTCTTTGGGCATTTCTCCATCTTCTATTTGTTCTTCACCATATTGTTGTCACAGGGGGCACCTACATCTGTCACCACTTCCAGATCTTATTTATATGTCTAGATCTTGAGGTCCCAGAGGATCTCAGCTTTGTCATTCTCACTCCAACTCTGCTACCTGGACTTAGAAGGATTCAGTCCATGCTAAGCACAGATACTCCCACGTGATGCCAGAAGCAGCATGGTTGTGCTGTGCTCTACATCCTGTCCTCAAACATATTTGAAACAATGCTATTATGTCCCAGAGTGTCTCAAATGGATCTGCAAAGTTTGCACCAGCCTCCTTTCCTTGTACTGATGTGATCCTGAGTGGCTGTTCCTGTGATGTTATGATTAGCAGAATTGATTCAGTACTTTGCTCCAGCATATTCCAGCCACTGGTTGGCTTTCCCTGCATCAGCCACACCTGCAATCTGCCAGTGGTACAAGAGAGTCTTTTCTTGTCATAACACATCCTCTATTTGTTCTTCATCCAAAACTTTTATTTGCTATTGAGATGGCAGTTCATCTGCCTAAATCACTGCTCCTTCCCTAATTATTGTAAAATCACCAATGACCTCCTTCTTGCAGTAGATTCTGGCCTATTAACCATTCTCATCCTTCTTGATCTCAGCGCCGCATTTGATACCATCTCTCACTCACTCCTGCTACTACGCCTCGCCTCCATAGGGGTTGACGGCTCTGCTCTGCTCTGGTTCTCATCCTACCTCTCCAACCGTAAACAGTTTGTTCAGTTAGGAAATCTCCGTTCAGAACCTGCCCCTCTTACCTAGGGTGTTCCTCAGGGGTCGGTGTTGGGGCCACTCCTCTTCATCATTTACCTCCTTCCCCTTGGTCACATCCTCCATCACTATGGAATTCAATTTCACTACTATGCTGATGACACTCAATTGTATATTTCCACCAGGCCCAACATCTCCCTTCCACCCTCTGCCCTCACCAGCTGTCTCAAAGACATTAAATCCTGGATGTCCAATAATTTCCTTAAACTCAGTGGTAATAAAAGCGAGGTTCTCCTCATTGGCTCGAAATCCTCACTCTCCAAAGCACCCCCATTCACCATTTCTATTGAAGACTGCCTGGTTCATATCTCCTCACAGGTAAAAGTCTTGGCGTCATATTCGACAGCACACTTTCATTCATCCCTCAGATCAACAATATTTCCCGTACGGCCTTTTTCCACCTTCGTAACATTGCAAGACTCCGCCCATCCCTCTCTCAGCACAGCACCCAAATTCTCGTTCACGCCCTGGACACCTCACGTATCGATTACTGCAATGCCATCCTCTGTGGTCTTCCTAATAAACTCCTTCATCGTCTCCAAATTATCCAGAACTCTGCTGCCAGGATCATCACCTACACCAAATCATCTGACCACATCACTCCCACCCTCATCCAGCTTCACTGGCTTCCTGTTCAACAACGGATTAACTACAAAATTCTACTGCTGACCTTCAAAGCCCTCCATAACCTGGCCCCACCATACCTCTCAGAACTTCTTCATCCCTACACACCCTCCCATTCACTGCGATCTTCTTCAGCTGTTCTACTCTCAGTTCTATCCTTCAGACTCAGCACCATGGGTGCCAGAGCTTTCAGCTGCTCTGCACCCAGACTCTGGAACTCTCTTCCACTACACATCCGTCAGCTGGACTCCATCACACAATTCAAATCACAGATTAAAACACACCTGTTCAAATTGGCCTACACTTTGTAAACTGTCACATGTTTTATATTTTATCCTCCTTTGTCTTCATTGTTTTAAATGTTTTTGATTTTGCTGTTTTTTGCTGTTTACTGTTAGGTGTCCTTGAGTGCCATGAAAGGCGCCTATAAATAAAATTGCCTGCAATTAATGTTTGTCCAGAAACATGCAATTAATGTTTGTCCAGAAACATGGTCCATTTCTTTTTTTGTCCCTGTCAAAAAATCTGTCCATTTTGTACTTCAAATGGGGTCTTGCTGTCCAAATGAATAGCTTTGCTAAAGTGTTTCTAATGCCTCCCACTGAGCTATATCAGCTTCCTGTTCTCTGTGCATACTGAATGTACAGTAAATATATTTCAGTATACAGTGTATATCTCCTTTTTCAATTTATTCAGTAGCTGCACAGTGTGACTGTTATAGTAAAACTACCCAAATGGAAAAACCAACATATTTCTCCATAATGAAATTTAGTTTTTTGTACATAGTGTGTTAAAAATGTGTACAAATATATTGCATGAACAACTTCAATTACTTGTCTGTCCTCTGATTCAGGCAATAATGTGAGTAAGTCATATACATGATGGAATTCATATTTCGTATTTATACATCATACTCTGAGTATTAGTATTCTCATAGTATTTATTCATTTATTTTAATGAATACTTTATTTCAAAGTCTTTTTTTAATGTTGTGTGTTCAGTGTTTATGTTAATACTTCAATACAAAAAAAGCATTAAGTGAATGGAATTTTTTTTAAAAATTGTGTTTAGATTACACTTTACACTACACCATATTAATAACTGATTTGAAAAGCTGGAATTTGATGGACCACAAGAAAGCATATTAAAAATAAAAAGGAAGATGTGTGCTGTGATATCAGCTAAAATGTACGTAAACACAATCCACTTCACATGCTAAAAGTATATAAAAAATATCCACAAAATCTTTTTCAGAGTGTTTGTTTATTGTTACTATTTACCAGTGTGAGTATAATTTGTGAAATAATTAGTGGCATTTGTAAAAAGAAGAAAAGAAAAAAAAACTGCAGCACTTAAAAAAAAAAATCTTGAAACACTACTAACTGATCCAAAGCTAAAATGTTTACTACAAAACCCTCATTTTCTCTTTTCCAGTAAAAATCACAGTAATGCGTTCTTTTAAAAAACACTACTATTATTGACTGGTGACAGATTGTGATGCTCGTGAAAAGGTGCCACATGAAAAAAATTACTTACAGTACATACTTTCTTCAAACAGTCAGATCAATACATTATATTTCACACTTCACTGACGCTAGCAAGTCTAGGGAAAAATAGACTTGATGCATAAAGTTACAAGGGCAGCAAAAAACTGCTGCCCTCCTCTTTTCATTTCCACAGAGCTTATGATGACAGTGGACATTAAAATAAAATGTCTCCAGGTCAGCTCCAACACATGCACACCTCACACAACCATCACACCTACTTTCATTGGAAATAGGCTTAAAAACTTACTTCTACAGATGGGTCTGTGGTCACTCCAGGCAGCCAGCGTGTCTGTGACTCGTTGACAGGTGATACTTTTAGATCCTTGCAGTACGTAGCTGTCATCACAACTGAACTGGACGCTGGAGCCAACTCTAATTTAGGGCAAAATAACAGTAATAACACTTGTCAAAGATAATAAGAATAATAGCTTTGATTCTTGCTGTGAGTGTGTCAAAAAGTGAAAAAGTCAAAGTCAGGTGATACAATCACAGCTAAGATCATAAGAGTACTGGACCCTTGACCCAAAGAAAACATTTTAGAAATAATCAATCAATGACAGCCATGATATTAATGATTCAGCAGCTTTAACATCGCTGTGGAAGATATCCATCATGTTTAATTCTTCTGTTTCTGCATGACAGTATTGCAATTCTGTTTTTCTTTTCTCATGCTTGTTTTCTACTCTGTCCTCTCTCTGTTCTCCTCTTTGCTCTTTTCTCCTCCCCTTCCTCCTCTTCAATCTCTCTCATCATTTGTTCTAATCTTGCTTGTTTTCTCGTTCTCTTCAACACCCTGCTGCTTAACACATGAGAAGGCTATTTAGCCATCTTAGTGGAAGCCTGCATGGCGTCTTGTCTTTAAGGCTTAATGTTTCCCACCTGCTGATAGAAGCCAACAGTCTACCACTTGGCCATATCTCTGCATAGGCTTCTGGTTGTTCATTGGCTGAAACACTGTTGTGTAGTACAATCAGAATGGCCAAATCTCTGTTTGTGCCTCTGTCATGGAAAGTCGGGTCATTTACTTTTCTATTTTAGCTAATTTGGTGATGCTGATGAAGCTGAAAATACCTTACATCTGGCCACTCGCTGTGAAACTTACAATTACAGTAAGGAACGCACTTTGTAATAGTTTGCATTACTTGTACAACAATTAAAAAGTTGTGGTTGTGTGTGCAAGACTGATACACCCAGTTCCTGACTCGTGTTGGCTATCAAATCTGCACTGCACAAGAGTGACAAACATTGTTTTCTCTATTTCTGTGTTCTCTTTCTGTGTTTTTTTTCCTGCTTTCTCTCATCACATCACATTTTTGTTCCAGCTCTTGTATCCTGTTGCTTAATGATGATTTCATATAACCCTATTAAAACGCACCATGCACATCCATTCTACAACCACACACGCTTGATGCATACCCACCTACGGATAAATGCTCACGTACACAAAGAGGTAATGATGACCTTTTCCAACTCAGAAAACTCAACTAATCCTGCAGTGTGTGTGAAATCATGTTGTCAACTGTGGAGATCAGCAGGAGTTGAAGATTACAAGATTATTATCTATTTTTAATGTGAATTCCAATTTGTTTTTCTTGACTGAAAACGGACTCAGAAACAGGTGAAATTGAAATGCTTGCACTGATTCTCCTATAAATGCAGCAGAAACAGGAGAACAATTTAGCTCAGCTAATGTTAAGTGGGATAACTGCAGGGAGAGGCAATATTTAAATGAGGAATAAATGTTTCCCTTTCTTCACTATCATGAAGAGAACCATTTGAAAGCCACTGTGTATAGGAAGCACTTATAAAGTACTCCTTAAAAGCAGTAGTAGTACTCCTTACTATCCCTTGTCCATGACCCTTGCAGTATGTGAATTAAATTCTCATAAAGCTCTATAAGCTGCTGTCATGTTATTGGTAAATACTGATGTTCAGATATGTTCCTTTTGGACAGAGGGAGTCAACAGTGACTCTACAGTATAGGTTATATGCAATATCCTGCCCATAATTAATCATTTCCATTGAAAATGACACAAATTACTCATGGTCAATGATCATGAAACACGAAAACCATCTTGAACCTCAGTGAGAGTATTCAGTGAGGATGGAACCAGTGCTGCAATCAGAACATATTGCCCTGAGGGCTTAAGGAGATCTAAGGATCAAAACAGCACAACACAACATAAAGTCAGTATGTGTGATGCATATAATTTAAGCAAATACCCTGCTGCCCCAGTATCACCATACTGACCTGTTTGGATTGTTTTGCAAGTTCAACATGTCCAGCACATGCAAACAGTCCCAAAATAATTCTGATCCCAATGCTAGTCACAAGATCTACAGTATCCAAGGTAGGTACACTTGATTAAAATGGGAGTAAACATCTGTAATATATAAAAGTGAACTCACTGGAAGGCAGAGCCCATTCTTTTGCCATTTTCTGGAATTCCAGGATCTGGACAAACATCACCAGCCAGACCACTTTGACTTACTGTAGGAAACAAAAAATATATACGTTAAGTAGTGTCTGTACTTCTCTTTTGTGTTACCAGGATATTTCTGAACAAATTTTTACATCAATTCGATGCAACTCTGCCTACTGGCAAGGTGCACGGAGAACAGGGTCTTGATGACGAAGCCTCCAGCCAACACTTGTAGTATTAAGAAGCACTTTATTGTTCAAACTAATGCATTTCATACCCAAAGTATTTAAACAATTTGATGATCCTGATACGTGACGACTCTGTATGAGGCTTGTTGCTGGAGGCTTCAACTTAAATTACAGGAAAGCTGGCCTGTAATCGCTGGAAACATGCTTTTTGTTTCAAGATAAAAGTGACAGGAAGAAACACAATCTTGTTACTGTGAGCATAAACCTCAGTATACTTTTAAATAAGTGCAAATTGTCAAGTGGTTACATACAGCACAGATAACTCCAGCTGTGAAAAACATTTCCATCTGATGTTGACAATTCACAAATTTAGGCTTTCACTCTCCCTGTGAATTTTAAAATAAATCTTTTCATGGCTGATTCAGGAACATGACAGAAGAAATACACAGGCCTCACTATAAAAATCTTCCTCTTTTTTCTTACTGACTTACAGATTACATTAATGGAAAACAATTCAAAGATGAAAAGGTTTTCATTAAAGCAGTGTAATGACCACATTTACAATTCTTCATCTTATCATCGGCAGCATTTTGAAAGCTGAATGGAGATATCAGTATGTACTAAATTGGTGTGAAAAAGTGGGGTCATTGTACGTTTAAGCACTTGACATTTAAAAGTTATTATACATTCATACAGCAGATGGCTCCTATAAAACAAAAGTTTTTCTTTGACTGGACTGAACTACCATCACTTAAAAAAAAACTCGGGTGTCAGGAGCGACAGATGGAGAATCACTGTGACTGCCAAGAAGAAGTGGCCCAAGAATGTCATGTTACAGAATGTCATGTTTGAAGATGACAAGCCCAAAATAAGATAGTGTTAAGAATGTTAACAGTCAGAGAAAATCTGTTCATGGACACCAAACTGGCCACAAGAGCTTCACAAGAGTATGACTCAGTATGTGCCTGAAAAATGGAATGAAGCCATGCCTCTTACCAGAGCACCAAAGAGCTGGATGCCTGCTTACAATACTTACTTATTATTTATTATTTATTTTGTATTCATGTTTTTACTTATTGTTTATTTCATTTTTTTTTTTTACCTCTGTTTTACTAATTTTAAAATGTGATTTATTTAATTTACTTTGTTATATCACTATCTAATTTTGACTATACATTTAAAAGACATTGATACAGTATGTCATCACACCTTGTTTAATGTAAAGGGCTTTTATTTATAAAGCTTCTTTTTTTGAAAAAAAAAAAAAANTTGAAAAAAAAAAAAAAGATGTGTCATTATATAATCTGGGTTGTCTTATATTTGGGCAATTATGATCATTTTTTATTTCATTTAAGAAGGCATACACCATGAAAGAAACAAGTCAGCTCACTTTGTCTGACAGGTCTATTAGTAATTTCTACAGAGCATCTGATTTCCTCCATGAAAAAAAAAACAAAAAACAAACAAAAAAAAAAAAAAAAAANAAAAAAAAAAAAAAAAAACTGAAGAAACAATGATTAAGCAGCACCTGCTGAGAAGGTATTCCACAAACTGAACAAAATTTCTAAAACTCAAACACTGTGTTGTCCAGGTTATTTTATAACTTTTCCTGGATCATTCAAAAAAAAAAAAAAAAAAAAAAAAAAAAAAAACATGTCCCATCTCACACCTCTGCTTTTCTTAACATCCTGTTTCCCTCATCTATCTGAAGATGATCTGTTCTGTCCCTAAAAATAGCACAGCAGCAAAACACATGAGAATTTTTGCATAGTTCACACTCAGGATATATAGCATTGGTTTTAAGTCGGTCTGGTTGGAAGCATCTGCTGCATGCCTAAAATGTAATGTAAATGTAAATGAGACCAGACAACATGACAGAAACCAGTTCAGACCAGCTCTGTCTTAATGGAACTCTGAGGATGAATAATGATGCTTAGCAATACACAAAAATACACAGGAAAGGAAGGCAATCATAAATAAAACAGAAAAAAATGAGAAGGATGCTGAAAGAGACAACAAAAGAAGGCATGATAATAAAAAAGGACAGAATGCTGGAGGCTCATAAACTATGACCTGGAGAAAAGGTAATGCATGACCTCTCTTTCAGAGCATAAGTCCCTGTATGTCTCTTTCTCTCTCCACGTCTCTCTCCCACCCACCTCTACTCTCCAGTTTTGTATTCTCAGCTCATTTGCTCTGTTTTTCTCTGTCTCACACAGATTAGCTTCAATTTAAAAACTGATGTTGAAGTTTTGTGCATCTTAGCAGAAAAGAAGATGGATCATTTGTGGTTCATGTGATTGTACTATTTGTATTCTGAAGGTTGATTGTCTGTGTCTGCAGCATATAGTGAGTGTGTGTGTGTGTGTGTGTGTGTGTGTGTGTGTGTGTGTGTGAAAATATGATGCAAAAAGAATGAGCTGTCATGTTGCTTTGCTATGTTTTTGATGTTCTGTCCAAAATTACCACACAAACATTCTACAACTCTCTCTCTCTCTCTCTCTCTCTCTCTCTCTCCCTCTCTCTCTCACTCATATTCAAATCACTTTCATTGGCATCAAATACAAAGGTTCACATTGGCAAAAACAAATCCTGCTCATGCAAACAACATGAGATGTTATATAAAAACAAGGCTGCCAAATATCCCTGCTGGGCTAATGTCAAAAATCCTCAAATTGACTTAATCCTGTATTTGCACTTAAAAGACCACACTCCATTTAAACATGCTCATGATGCATAACATCCTTTTCATAGCATCAAAGTGTCTTCAGCAAACCTTTCATCTCTAAACTTTTCAAGAATTGGTGGAAATTTGTTAATGTTCTAATTGGTACCATGTATGTTCGACATTGCCAATGTGTAATAGACCCCACTCCAATAGAGAGTTTCACATCTTTAGAATCTGATCTGAAAACAGTCTCCGCTGTCAAAGCAAAATGGACATATCAAATTTGAACTAAGTTGGGAAATGGGTCTCTGGGTTGGCAAGTTTAGATCTTTCTATAGTTCTTGGCTTAGACACAGAATTGTTTCTTCACTTAGTTTTCTTCTGTGACACACAAGTTGACATTTCTCACAATAACATTCCATGGCAATGTATGGTTTTCCTCAAAAACATAATCGTCCTCCTTATGTATTCTAGTAAATTCCAAAGTTAACCATGATGCTCAAAGAGAATAGATCAAAATTTGCCATTTAAATGAACTGACTGGGCATATCTAACAGACACTTGATTTTCTTTAACTGATTGTGCTGGGCAGGTAGTGTGCAGAGCTCACCTGAGTTTATTTGTAGGTAAAGGCTAAATAAAGTTTATTTAGAGAGATTGGTGAGCACCACAAGGCTCAACTATACAGTCAATGTGCAGGGCAGAAAACCGTAACAAGGCACAACAAGCAGCCATCATTTGTTTCATTGTTTATATATATATATAAAATCCACTTAACTGAGTAAAAACAGAGTAAGTGAAACAATGATATAAAGTCCACAATATCTTTATACATTACATATGGTATGCATGTAATCTTTGCAGTCTTGGTTGAAAGAAGAACGAATTTGAAACTGTAAGCCCCTAAGAGAAAAGGTTACAAACCAGTGGCTCATGTAGTTGGAGGAAAATGAAATCACTGACATAGAGAGCAACATAAAGACAAATAAACACAAAAGACATTTGCATTATGCATGCAAAGCCATGTAGCAGAGAAATGTATTGATTATAACAACTGAGTGATGAACCACTAAAAAAGAAAATGTGATCAAATGTGATCAAAAAGACAGCAAGCAGACAAGGACAGAGGCTGTGTGCATCCGCCTGCGTGTGCACATGTGCATGTACGTGTGCATGTGTATGTCATCAGCTGACATGTTTCAGGTAAGAGGTTTTCAGATGGCTGCTCAAAGAGGAGAAAGTGAAGTGCTGTTTGTTGATACATGCTCTTCCACTCCTCTCTGTTCTCCTCTCCTCCTCCTTTCCACTCACACTCACAGGTCAATCGATCCAAGAACTCAAGTCTATACTGCTATCTTTCCAGCGACATTTCGTTGAACCCAAAAAAAATTCTCTGCATGAAGCATTTTACCTCATGCTGAGGCAGATCCCTGCAAAGCATGATGAAATGTGTTCTAATATTCTGATAGTTACAGTCAGCATCACTGTGAGATTCTCCTGACATTACGCAGCAATGGCATTGTACCACCCCTTTAATTTTCAGGTCATGACATTTCTATCCAGCTCATCTTACAAGTGGTGGCATCACTGTCATTCATATTGTACTGACTATGAAACACAAACTGACAATGATGATTCATTACATTATAAAATCACTGTCTGGAGAGTTAAACTCCTCACGATCAGAATATTTTCTCCTCTCTATAATTATGACACATCTTCAGCATTATGTTAATGCTTCATCAATATCAATACCTGCTCTACGAGTCTACGTTACCTCTATCTAGCTATTTATTTAGTATCTACAGTATCTGTCTGCTGTATCACATAGGATTTTAAACAATAGTCAGTCTGACAATTATTCATAAAGAGACAATTCTCTAAATGATTAAACTTACTCTCCTGTGCGTCTGTCTATACTCTGCTTTAATACAGGCTAGAGGGTGTTGTAGACAGTCAGTTAAATTATGATTCATAAGCACTCCATTCTCTAGACAGGTAAAACTCATTATCATCAGTCTCTAGTTCTTTATAATGATTATACATTACATAAAGATTACACATTCCCCACCATACAGCTATAATATTACCACTGGGAGTCCTAAAGGTGTTGTTCAAAGACTGGTTTGGGACCCAAAATGGACTGTGGGTTAAGCTTTTGTATGTTTTAATGATCCAGATTTCTGGGTTGATAGACTAACTGTACTCATTTTGAGTGACCTCAATGAGCTTTCGACCCATGTGAGAAACCACATTTACTCAATTTTGGTCCCCATGACAAAAATGCTGGTATGTTTTAATGAACATGGGACCCCTGGTGAGAAAATAAATTTCTCATTTAGGTCCAGAGCTGAAAAAGCTTAAATGATCCCTGGACTACACAGTTAAAAGTCATTATCATCATTCTGTGGCTCCACATAACGATTATAGATAACAAAGCTCATTCTCTGCAGTGCAGCAATGATTTTGCAACACAGGGATAGTTACTTTTAAAAGCTTTTATACACACACACACACACACACACACACACACACACACACACACACACATACACACTGGTGATCTCACTGTGATTTCACCTAGGTATCAAGATAAAAACCTACAGTGTAATGTACAATGAGATGTGGACACCCTACTGCAAAAATGTTTCAAGTCATAAGGTTAACTGAGCTTTACAGTAAAACTTTATTACTTTATAGCTTTTTCATTTGTTTTTCATGCTGATACATAACAAGGATTCATGTAGAGCAGTGGTTCTCAAACTGTGGTGTGTGTGCCACTGGGGATACTTAAAATGCTCACTGGTGGTACACCAGATGACTCTATATTTTTTGTTACTGTGGCAAATTATTTGCAAATAAAATGGGTTTTCATTTACAATTTATTAAAGATTAGTTAATGAAAAATTACATAATTATAATTTGGTTGAATAAAGCCTAACTTCTCCATGTGTGTGTCCATTCTACGTGGCATCAACAAGTTTTGCACTCATATTGTTGCATAATGTGTTTCTATAATTTTTCTAAGAGGTGGCGGTTTGTTGGTGAGGTGGTTCTTAAACTTAAGTTTGCTCAGAGGTGGTACATGGTTCACTGAGTTTGAGAACCACTGAAAAATCACACTGAAATTTAATTTTACTAAATTTAAACTTCAATTTTTTAAACACAAGAGAGAAATCTTCACAGACAATAATGGAGATATTTGTTAGCTGGTAAACAAAACAATAACTTCTGACAGAGCAGACTGCCTAAAAGTGTGTGTGTGTGTGTGTGTGTGTGTGTGTGTGTGTGTGTGTGTGTTCTTTTCATGAAGCTCCAAAACAGTGATAAATATAAATAACTGATTTGCCTGGGTGACATGGACATACACACCACACGCCACACACTCAAATACACACACCGCTTACCAGTTCTAATTTTAATCACAACAACTCATGAGCAAGCGCACATGCACATACAGATACACACACCACACACGCACACACACCACAGTGATGTTAACTCTAGCAGCACATGCTTGGCTGAGCATGTAAATTAGCAGAATTATAAATGAGAGTTTATTATAAAGCTAAATGCTAAGGAATGGATGAGGTATGAGCTTGGGCTTCTGTGATAATTAAAAGCTGTGTCACGTGATCTGAGTTTCAAAGGTGTGTTTGAATTATCTCTGTCCTCTGTGGTGTAAAGATATTTATTCATTAAATTCTTGTTTTAGGGCCCCATTGTTTATATGATATTCAAGTTTATTTGGATTCCCATTAGTTGCCACTGAGGTGAGAACAAATTTTCCTGAGCTCTACATAAAAGGCCTGTACAAGCATAAGTTTTCCCTAACCTCCTGTTTATATCAACTAATGAAATAATATACACACAGTTCAGTTGCTCACAATGTGCTAATCAGAAAGCCTATTTTCCACAAAGTACGTTTATTCCTTTACAATATTTTTGAAGTAACAACCATTAATATATTCTGCAGTTATAGCTGGTTGGGTTTTAACCTTTTCACACAAATGAAATATATCTCAATCTCAACCAAATCTATTATTATTATTATTATTATTATTATTNTTTCACACAAATGAAATATATCTCAATCTCAACCAAATCTATTATTATTATTATTATTATTATTATTATTATTTTATGATAGAGAAGTTTTTGCTGGAAGCAGCAGTTTTTGTTTTTTTTGTTTTGTTTTTTGTTTTTTTTTAAACAATACAGAATTATGTTAGCATGTTTGCTCAGGTTCATACAGGGAAGCTAAATCTTCTTCAGCCTTCATATCTCACCATAACTTAAAGCACAATGAAATCTGCACATGGTGACCTGCTACACCAAAGATGACAGTGTTGGAATGGAAGGTCTGTATTACAGTAAAGATTTAATTTTTTTTAACCATTTAAACACACTTTACAGTCTTAAAATGCAAATTATTCTTTATATTTGAAATATAGATAACCTTGTACTTAAACATTTTTCATTCAAAACCCTTCCTCCCTTCATTTTTCATTCAAAACTCTTCATTATTTTAGAAGTACAACTTGTTTTTCACCATGCCATGTTGTGACATGATGACAGGCGTGGCATTTGACTGCAACTGGGGTTAAAAATAGGGTTACAAAATGCAGAGGAGATAAAGCTGAAGGGGAGAAAGTAGTAGAGGAGACATGCTTTTCATCCTTATTTCCATATAATGGTTCTTAATGTTCTATAGTACTGAACCACGTTCTCAATTGTATCTCAGAGGGGAATGTTGAAAATTATCTGGTAATAACTTCAAATTGATAGAAAATACCCTGTCTCTTCCTGCATTGTTGGCCTCTCTTTCAGAAGAAGTGAACAAGGTGTCATTAGTGTGTCCAAATTTAAGCAGGAAAAGTTGCATCAAAAACTGCCCCAAGACTGTATTGTGCATTTACGAAGATGCCGAGAAAATCATAGCATACGTGTATGAAGCACCACTGAGGAAACGCAACAAAAAGAAGGAAAGGCTCAGGCTGTCGTTGCATTAACTGGACAGCCTTACTGCTAGTTGTGGGCAATGAACATCAATAGCCAGTGAGCCAGTATGCTGCAATAAGTTTACATGCATTGTTGTCACATTGTCATCCTAACATCAGCACAGGGAATGAAAGGCAATGAATGTGTGAAGTGAAAAAAAAAAGAAATCATGAGAAAATCAATGCTAATAAGAACAAAAAAAGGTTCAAAAATTATTTTTTCCCCTCAAAATGTTATGAGATGGACACATTAACATGAACACCCATCCATTTCCTAAACCCGTTTGTCCTGTTGAGGGTCACGGGGGAGCTGGATTCTATCCCAGCAGTCACAGGGCGAGAGGCGGGGTTCACCCTGGACAGATCGCCAGTCTATCGCAGGGCTGACACAGAGACAGACAAACACATTCACTCTCTCATTCACAACAACAGGAATTTAGAGTTCCTAATTCACCTGACATGCATGTCTTTGGAGGAAGCCGGAGTACCTGGAGGGAACCCATGCGGACACGGGGAGAACATGCAAACTCCACACAGAAAGGCCCTGCCCCGGCCAGGAATCGAACTCAGGACCTTCTTGCTGTGAAACAACAGTGCTAACCACTGCGCCACAATAACAACCAGGGCTACGACCAATTATTGATTTATCAAATATTATCAATAACCAGCAATAGAGATAACTGAAATAAACGTATTCTTAGTTGTTGTGTAGTGTGTAGTGCAATATTGTGTTTGCACACTTACAAGACAAGCAGATAACTCTGAAACAAACACTGAAACAGTAGCTCTCTTTGTTCTCGTAAATTGAAATTTTGATTATAAGTTGGAAATGTTTACTTACTTAATGCTATGGTGGGTTGCTGTTCAATGCATTTAATTGTAAGAAACAAGTCAAAACAGTTTGAACAAAGTGAACATTTTGTTTATCAATATTTTGTGTATTTTAAATATATTTTGGCTCCAGTAAACACACATATTTCACCTGTATAAACACAGACACCCTGTATATACTGTATGTAGAACCCTTGAACAGAGGAAAAAAACAGAGTTCACCAATTATTGTCTTCCTGGAAGGGCAATCTCAGTGAAAAATTGATCAAATCATAGTGTTTACCACATCCAAGATGGATTCAGTGTGCAGTGTGTGTTTCCGTGTGTGCATGCAGCATGTGTGTAGGCATGTATATACTGGTGTGTGACCAGTTTGAATTTGTTTAAAAAGTGCAACCAAAACAACAATGTAACCACAGACACACACATGCACACGGACGCACACACACATGAACAAATGATGTTACTTTACTTACAGACAGCATTTTTGTGACTGGAGTCTTTACTTGGCATCATCTTCACTCCTCTGGATTTCAGCTCTATTGCTTTCTTCACTGGAGACAGGAAAGAAGATGGTGATAATTTAATTCTAAACATACTTATTAAACATAAATTTGACTATTACTGATTAACGTACATATATATATGTAGTATTCATATATAGAGTATCTCTCTCTCTCTCTCTCTCTCTCTCTCTCTCTCTCTCTCTCTCTCTCTATATATATATATATATATATATATATACACACATAGTATAACTAATTTAAATATCGACTGAGCGCAATTCAGAGAGTGCTTCTTCACATTCACTCTATGAAATTGTACTAAGCAATATCCAAAGTTAAACATTAGAAAAAAAGGGAAAGAGAATAGATGCAAAAGTTTGGATGTAGAAGAGTAGAAGAGAAGAAAAAAGGAGAATAGCAGCATTAAAATGTATTCCATATATTTTATACTAAGCATAGCAGCATTGCAGAGGATAACAGAAAAATCTGTGTCACAACCAAACTGCATTCTGCTGAGAAACAGAGAAACAGACTTGGCATGAAACCACATCTCTGTCTGTCTGTCTGTGTCTGTCTGTCTCTCTCTCTCTCTCTCTCTCTCACACACTCACACACACACACACACACACACACACACACACACACACACACACATGCACACACAGAAGAAGAAAAAGATACGGACTGATGTGGGAGACAGATAAGAAGAAAGAGTCACAGAGAGACAATCTCGGATCAGTGTGTTTTGTGTTGGAATCACTCAGTTACATCTGAGATGCTACATGGAAAGTAATACGCACCTTAATGTGCTAATTAAGCCACATTAACAGCCAACTGAAAGATGTGAAAGGTCCAGCGTTCATTTCAGACTTCAATAGACTTACAATTTTTATATGCGTGCCAATCTCTAAATTAATATATCAAATACTGTACATCCTCACTCCAAACTCACCTCCCAGCACTCATTTATCTGTATGATCATTGAGTAAATGCATGTAAGAAACATTCAGATCTGATACAGCCCCCTCTACACATATTAACACAAAAACACACACAAATACATGCACACACAAGCATGCACATACTCATGCTTGTATAAAAACAGTACACAGAAGACACCAAGTAGAAAGTCAGAGTTTGGGGAGTGTGTGTAACATACCTTGGTACTGAGCACTGAATCCTTTTCTGCGATGGTTGCTGTCTGAGGTGAAATGTATACGAAGCCAGTTCTTATTTGAAATCACTGGTGATGGCAGGGTCGTACCTGTCAACCTGTAAGTGAACAACCAACACATAATTAAAGGAGACATATTAAACAGATTTTCAGATTTGCATTTACATTCAGAGTTCAATCTTGAAACCTCTACAATGTCTTAATATGAAAAAAACAAAACAAAACAACTTTCATCCACTTTTATTCTCTCTTGCTGCAGCACTGCTTTGTACACTGAGTGAAAACAGGCTGCTTTAGATACTGTCTCTTTAACACACACTCCTTCCAAAAAGGCCACAGAAAACAAATCACAGATTCTAGCTTAGATGTTACCATAAACATGTGTAACATGTTTAACATGTGAAAGACTAATCCAAAACAAAGCGTTCATGACCTATGGGTTTGTCTAACTGGATATATTTCTGAGTGAGCCACACATTTTGCAACTGTTCAACACATAACTTCCAACAAATGAAAAGCATAAGGCAGAGCATAAGCAAAGACGTATCAACACTATTTAAGTATTGAGAATGTTCCAGTTGTTCTGATCCACCATTGTTTCATAATGACAACTTTTTGCTCTTTAATGCATTT
>VXCM01003612.1:40758-78646 GCA_014773175.1 Lucifuga dentata
AGAGAGAGAGAGAGAGAGAGAGAGAGAGAGAGAGAGAGAGAGAGAGAGAGAAGGGATGGATGTGATCATGAAAAATCATTTTACAAATCTCAATTTTAGAAAAAGTCCAACCAAAATGCAATTACATAAAGAAACACTTTGATGGATTGGTGCCATGTAATTAAAGACTACAGCATTACAAACTGCAACACTAAAAGCACTATTGGAATGAATAGTACTGTGAAGTTCCTCATCACAGATAATTATAAATATATCATATTTTATCAAAGATAAATCATGATGTGACTAAGTCTAGAATTTAGATAACGGCATCCTAAGGACTACACAATCGACTTTGTTCTTGTTTACCAGAAATACCCATTTGTCAAGACTGATTTTTCCAGAGAATTCACAGTGAAGTTCTGATGTCACTTCCTGTCGTCCTCTCAGGTGTGACAACAGGCTGCAACTTTAAGATGAGAAAAAGTCAGTTCTCGGTCGTAAATCTGGATGTTGGGGATTGAATAAGTGATATTTCTCACTGAAGTAATGATCATCACTGAACAAAACGAAGTCAAAGGCTTAGTAAATCCATGATAGAATGCTGTTTACTTTCATCATTTTTAAAGCATACTTGTAATATTCTCACAGAGAAAACCTGCCATAATGTGAACACATCTAAATAAGAAAAAGAGGAAAGGAGAGGAGAGGAGAGGAGAGGAGAGGAGAGGAGAAGAGAAGAGAGAAGAGAAGAAGTTTAGAGCTAACCAAGCCAAGGCAAATTGCAGGAAGTTAGTAAAGTTCACACCTTCAAAAATAATTTCTAAAGCATCACTGAAATGATGAGTTGGTTGCCTATGGTAAATCTTACATCAGCTGCTCTCACATTTTGTTACTAACTGCAACTGAGGCGGTGGTGGAAAAACAGGGGGAAAATGGAGCACTGAGACAAAAAAGGAAATGATGTAAGAGATGCCTGGAAGCCAGTGTTCCACAAACCTCCCTAGAGCAACCAGAGCCACAGTTAATAATGCTGCAGGTATATTGAATAGATAGAGGAAGACTCAAGTCTGAGAAGAAACACTGATAAGGAAAAGGGCAGTGACAAAAATATGAGAGGTGGAGAAATATCAAGAGTGCTTCTTAGAGGAGCTTTTAAGTGCTTATTATTAGGAGACAAAAATCTCTGTCTTTATGAGTATAGTTAGAAAATGAATTTAAAAGAAAAACTAAGAATGAAAGTGCAGCTCAAGAAAATCAGATTATAATTGCTGAAGAATGTAAAATGAGTCAAAAAGTTTGCCAACCTGTCTGTCTGAAGGAAATCCTATAGCACACGCATGCACGCACGCACACACGCACACACACACACACACACACACACACACACACGACAGTGGAGACAATGTTCTCTCTCAACTAGTCAATTAGTCAATGTAGATAAATACAAATAATGTAGTGGAGAGACTAAATGAGCAGGGAGATCAACCAATAACCAGAAAAGATGGATTCAGACCCCCATTTTTGGCCAGTATCAGACCTGCTGAAGTGTCCTTGAGCAAGAAACCAAGCTCCCACAGACACTGCTCTATACCTGATTCTGCTCCTGTGCAAAAAAAAAAAAAAAAAAAAAAAAAAAAAGCCTGTAGGTATCACTAAATTACCGAAATCTACCGAATCTCTTGTTTTTCTTTAAGTCATCTATATCTATGCTGGATACGTTTGTATGTGTACGTTTTTCCTTCAACCATTGTTGTTACAGAAGAATTTGCCTGCAGTCAACCAGCCAATTAGAAGAAAATATTCTCAGACAACTTGCCCTGTGTTAGAAAAGGGAAAAAGAAAAATTACAGAATGAAGTGAAAAAAAAAAAAAAAAATGAGCTTTCTGTTGTATTAAAGCAGTATCTTGGACTTCTTTCTGCCAAAAATTTGAATCAAACCTGGAAGAAAAATTGAATATATTTTTACTGCAGAAGTGAAAGTACTTGTCCATGAAAGAACATTTTAAGAAATAAATTATTTTTTCAGCAGCGGCAGAATAAATGCTTAAAATGCAAAGGGTTTCAGCTGATATATTTAAAGAATATATATGAAACACAATCAAGAATCAAGTCATGTTCTAGGGATGATCTCCAAATCATTTTACAATTACAGCTTGGCCTTTGAAAGTAATTATATTTCCAAAAATGCCCTTTACAGCCACAAAGCCTTTACACGTTGTTTTGACATGCTCCCTATGACCATTTTGACACACAAATACGACACGTAATCTTACCATGTTCACTTTTCCTGTAACTATGTTTTTCATTTTGCATTTTTTTTGTGTGCTCTCCCTTTTTATGCCATATTGTAAACAGTCATTTTGTGTCTGTATGTAACTCTCAAAATTTAAAAAAAAAAAAAAAAAAAACGGCACAGAATTTAACTGTAAGGGGAAAATGGTGTTAAAAGTTTGGGGGAAAAAGTACTCCTCAAAGCAATTACTGATTGAAGTTCACCTGAAATATTAAACCATGCCAGATCCATACATGTGTGATATGTTTAGTCTTTGGTTTACTGTAGTGCAAACTAAATGTGTGGTGGTAAAGCAACTTGGTGCTGGCCCACTTTAAAACTGTGATGTCCAGATCCTCTCAGCACATTTTGTTTCCCACAGAAACACAATTGCACCTGCCCAGTGCTACACTGGAAAATTCAAGACTGCAGGTATTAGCTGTGACAGCACTGGGTGACATTCTCTGCAGGTGCACCAAGGGGATTTTGTAATAGAAAACACAATTTAAATGTCACAGTAATTTAAGGGTTTAATATATAAATCAAGTGGCATTGTGTATCAGTTAAAGTTAATCAAATAAGAATAACTTGTCTCAACAATATATCAGTCTCTCAGTGCTACCTAATTTTGGAAAAATACGAGGATACCTCATAAATTAACCAAGGCATGCAGTAGTTTTTATAAATCCAAGTTTGAAGTCTTTTGTGAATTGATTAGCAATACATCCATTGTTTGTCAGCAAAGCCTTGAAGAATTACTCTTGGGGGAGAGAGTGACTTGCATAACCCCATACAGTCTGTACATTTGTCCTGTGCTCATTTCAAATAATTCAAGAATCCTGGATGAACTGAAAAGCCACATCGACCCACAGACACCTGAAATCCTGGCTTATTTCCTTATCATCTCACAGACAATAACACACACAAACTTCCCAAATAAACATCTCTGTGCTAGCATTGATAAATCTTCGACCTGAACATATTGTCTGGTGCAGGTTTGGTGAAGAATGGGTGTAAGCGACATTTTGACCAAATTATGGTGATTTATCTTTGGAAAGCTATTGTTGAGTTTGGCTAAAAGGATCCATCTGTAATGATCAACAGGATGAAATATATAAGCCTAGAAACCTTTACTATGTTTGCTTCAGAAAGGGCCTAGCCACACTTACACATGCTTTTGTACTGAAGACAGCATTATGTTCAACACTTGGTCTGAGAGAAAAGCTGCTGAAATGTGAGAGAAATTAGAAATTAGCAAGCCTGAATCTGTAATAATTTTGAATTAAAGTCAGTTGCTATGCTAGTATGCTAGTTAATATACTGGCAGTCATTTTGTTTTGAGTAGCTCTACTTGAGCTCCATAAATATTGATTTTTATTAGGCTAAATGTTAGTGGTATAAAAATCAATCATTTATTTACTAATCTAATTTCTTAAAGTATTCTCAAATATTACTCATCTTATTATTTATATTGCCTCATATGCATTTTAATATTGTATTATACTTTAGTATTTCTGCAAAAGCCCATCTAGGGACAAGCTTTACAAATTAGCCTTGGCTTAAAAAGCTGTGATATATGGTATTAGTTTATTCTGTGAATATTCTATGCTTAGTCTCTATTTAAATAAACATATAAATAAAAATAAAACTGTTAGTAAGGCCTTTCAGGACTTACAAAAAGTTTGTGACAGGATTTGAGGAAAATTCTGCTCCCTCCATTCCACATAAGCTGCTGGACCATCCCATGATACTAGCTTATGTAAGGCCATGTTTCCGTTACCGTAAACTCCATGAACTCCTGTGTTGTTATTTGACAGGACATTACAATCATTTCACTCCATTCACAGTCATTAACTTTCTTTCCAACTGGTCTCCATTTCCACATCAGATTTGTCAGCATTCTTATCGTGTGTTATGTATCACATGCCACCTGTTTTGTTGTCAGGTCACCCTTGCAAATGAGGTTCTCTGCCTCAAGGGCCATAGCACAATCTAAAAAATAACTCAGGGGGTTAGTAAATAAGGTTTAAAATAAAAAAAAAAAAAAAAAAANAAAAAAAAAAAAAAAAAAGTATTTTAGCATAAAAAACAGTGTTTGCTACTTTTACTTGCGTTTGTGAGTTGACAACTAGTTTTAGCATGTTAGCAGGATAAAGAAGAAAAATATTCCCTCTTTAAAGGACTACAGCAGACTTTTTAAAGTTTAGGTTCAGGATCTCGGTTTTGGGACAAGGTCAGAATTAAGGTCAGGACAAGAGGTGAAGTAAGGTCCTATAATGATTGCAGTCTATGTACGATCCTCAAAATATAGAGGTACAAGGATCTACTTTTGTATATCAATGAGTGTAAGTTCAAAAAAAAAACAAAAAACAAACAAAACCAGAACTAATGTGATGGACATAAAAAGGTCTGAGATGTAGATATGTTGATGGAAAAAAAAAAAAAGTGAGAGATATGCTGCATCTCTTCTGTTATTCATGTAGACTGGCCAGCTGTCTGACATGGAATGAGGAAGTGACAAGAGGTCAGAGAGGAGGAGAAGAGGACAGAAGACTGATCAAAAGGAAAAAGGAGGATAAAGGAGCAAATGAGATGCATAAATGAGACCTGGGGAGGGGGAGAGAGAGAGAGAGAGAGAGAGAGAGAGAGAGAGAGAGAGAGAGGACAGAATGAGAGGAGAGAGCAATGGACAACCCAGAAAGCAAGCGACAGGACAAGAAAGAGAAATGAGAAAGAAGGACAACTGGGGTTGATGGATGAAAAATACAGGAGAGGAGAAAGGAGCAGGACATTGACTTAAATACAAAGAGGAGAGAGTTCACAAGAACTGTAAGATGAAGTCAAAAGGGAGAAAAAAGGAGACAAGGAGGAGAGGATAAATGAGGTTGTATATTATTAGACAGAGATCAGGTTGCAAATGATAGTGATAAGTAAGAAAGCAAGTGAAGCCAAAAGGAAAAAAGATAGCGAAAGGAGAGGGGAGACTAAGGAGGAGAAAATTAGATGAAACTCCCATATGAAGAGCCTGAGGATAAGAAAAAGAGGAAAGTGAAGAAGGAGAGACAGAGAGGAGAAGCTGGACAGAAAAAAAAGAGGAGATAAAGAACACATGAGAAGAGATAAGAGAAACAGAGGAGAGGTCTGACAGAACAGAGTAGTAGACAAAAGGAGGAGAGAGGTTAAAGCATAAAAGTGATAGAAGAAGGAACAAAGGAAGCAAGAGTAGGAAAGATGTATTTCTGTGTTTTGCACTTCTTGATTATTAGACCACATGCTTTTTGGAGATACATAAATATCACAAAGACAGTATGTCTGTCTTTGTGATACTCTTCTGTCTGGGTACTGTTATTTTGGCCTTTGCCTTCCCAACTGGATGCCTGTAATGCTGGCAGTACTTTCATTTAATTTATTCTGTTGTTGTTGGAAGCATCTGCAAAATGACAGATTAATGTACGTATAAATGGCTGGATAAAAGTCAGAAAAGTTGGAAAGCACATTATGTATGACAGATATATATTTACCCCAGGTGCTCAGTGGAAAACCCAAGTACACTGCTACTTTTAATCTCATAACACCCCCACACACTCAGACACACACACACACACAAAGACAATAACACAGCCAGTAAATATGATTTAAAATGTAAATGTAATAACAGGACAAGAGAGGTGTTCCAAAGTGTAAAAAGAGGAAGAGAACACCTGGTGATTATAAAAAAAAAAGGAAAAAATGAAGAGGAAGAAAGAGGAGAGAGCAGAGGAGCACAGGATAGAAAGAAAAGTGAGGGATGGGTTATGATGGGAGGGAAACAGGACAGAGGAAAAGACAAAACAGGTCATAAAGAGAGCAGTGAAGACAGAAAAGACAAAGGCATGTTACAAATGCTCAACAGAAAGAAGCATTTTTTTGAGGGCAGAAAATTTAATCCAAAGGTGCTGCAGGTAGCAGGAGACAAGGTCAGTAATCCCCATTTAAGACAAGCAGGGCCAGAAGGTCTGTGTTCAAGTGATCAGTGAGACACACAATTCACCCTCCCTGGGCAAGCCTGGACGAGGGTNAGGTCTGTGTTCAAGTGATCAGTGAGACACACAATTCACCCTCCCTGGGCAAGCCTGGACGAGGGTGCTTCAAAAGACATTCTGAGGCTGATTGTTAAGACTCACTTTCATAAGCAGCAATGTTTATTCTGCCCTGGTGGTCAAGCAGTGGACCAGCATTTTACCTTCTAGCAGATACATGAATGTTCATATGGATTTTCTCAGCTTGCCTACAAGTGTTGTGTGGTTTTGTAAAAAGTAGTTTAGAGAGCCTGATGTGGTCAGAATGAGAGCCAACACCTCCATCTCTGAGACCAGAGTTGTTCTTAGATAAAAATGTCATCAGAATAAGCCACAGACATACAGCAGGTTTAGGAATTTACTAACACATAAAGATCCCAAGATTGTTAGGTATAGGTTAATTAAGTTTCTTTCTTGAGTGGTGGCTTGGCACTTTAAATCAGACATTTGACAATCAGGGAAGATCTGGATGCGGAGAATTTCAAAAGGCAGCTCAGGTAGTTCTGAAAACCAAACAGAGCCTGATGAGAGGAGGCCCAGCCAAGATAAGCTGGAAGGGCTACACTTCCCAGCTGGCCTGAGAGGACCTGTGGATCTCCCAGAAGAAGCTGGAAGAGGCGCTCTGGGAAAATGGCATCTGGGTTTCTTGTTCTGTGGCCATTAAATTAATGGATTCTGACCTGCCTAAGTAGCTCGAAAATAGATGACTGAATCGAAAATGCTTTGGAAATATTGTTTCCATGGCATGCCAATAAAGTAATTACAACTGAAATCTCTCTCTCTCTCTCTCTCTCTCTCTCTCTCTCTCTCTCTCTCTCTCTCTCTCTCTGTGAGAGAGGAGGGGGTAGAAAGGAGATTTATGTCAGAAAGACAGAAGAGTGAGATGCAATATAAAGGAACATAAAGGAGAGAATAGAATAGAATAGAATAGAATAGAATATTGATCTGACCCTCTTTGCAACACAGAAATATGTAACAAATGACACAGTGAGAACTGTGATAACATGGAAAGAATGTTACAGAGGAAAATTATCTTCCTTTATTGCTGTGAAGATCCTTATAGGACAAAAGTTAAAAAAAAATAATAATAATAACTACTGGGGGTCAAATAAGCTAATTCTGAGTGAGTGAGTAAGTGAATAAATGCTCACATTAGATGTGAGTTTGCACCTTGTCATGTAAGGACTTAGAATTATCACATATTATCATCACTTTTGTGTAGTGTGTAGTCAAAATAACAGATTCATGAATTTAAAAAGGCAGACCTGATTTGCAGAAAACTGGTTCATCACATTATGTATCATTATGTTGCTCAATTAATTAGGCAAATAGGGTCTTACAATTATGTCTGAAAAAAGATGAGATGTATTCAATGTATTCAGTGTACATCAACCTCTGCAAATCAGCATAATAAACCACTGCTTATTAAAATTTGACCATCTGGGTGATAATACATTACAGTAAATGCTTGAGATTTTAGCACTGGAAATTGGATTAAAATGTAGGTGAGTAAGGTGGCGGGCAATAAGGAACAAAATATGATTAATCACTGCTGATCATGCTGCTTTGGTACAATGGCCTTTAGCAGAATACAAATTAATTCAGTTGAAGAAAATGACAGTACTAACGCATTTGAGTTTGTCTCATGCTTTATTAGAATGAAAGACAGACAGAGAGAAAAGAGTAAAGAGAGAGAGACAGAACAAGGAGGAATAGCCAGTGGGAGGGTTCAGAGTGCAGAGAAGAGGGGAAAATAGAAGTGGAAAATGAATGAAGAAATAAAGGGTAGAGGTTAGGGGTTCAGTTTAGGAGAGAGAGAGAGGAAAAGAGAGAGAGAAAGCACGAGAGAGAGAGAGAGAGAGTCAAGCCTATGTAGGAAAGATGCTGTAAACATGACTGAGAGTGATAAAGTGATAAACCATGAAATCAGAAAATCTGCTTTGAACCAGAAAATCTGTTTTATGAGTTTATGTGTACATGGCATTCCAGATAACAGCCTGTGTGTCTCATGTAAAGGCTTTATTCAGGACTAACTGTTTATTCAGCTTAATATCCAGGTCACCAAAATCCCTCCTTTACACAAGTAAACAAAACTATTACCATGAAAGCTGAGCTTACAAAAGAACAGTGTGCTTACCACTAATATCAGGTGAATACATGCTCTTTCTGCTGGCTGATCCTGAAGAATCCCTGTTTCATTATTCAGGTTATATTATTCAGGTTTCTCAGGATAAGACCTTATGGATTCTATTGTAAATAACATGTTTCCATGAAAAGAACACACAGAAAAGCAACAACCCCATGACATATTCTTTCAGGATATTGGTCTGAACTGAAACACTCTTACTGATGTGTTTCAACTTAAAGTACAGTACGTTTTTGCAGATGCGTTTCAATGTTCACCACAATTACATATTTGTCAATATTGTCAGGGTTCAGTATTTTATAATGCAGTGGCTTGTTTATGAAATTGGGGTAAAATGTTTGCATTAAAAAGTAGCATATATATTGAGGGCAGACTTGAACAAAATGTATATTTAGAGATATGATGACTTTCAATTATGTTTAATTTATGTGCCTTAAAATAATAATAATTAATAATAAAATTAATAATAATAATTTAGAAATCCAGGGTCTCCGCTTCACAAAGTCATGTACTGTTGCTTGGAGAAACAGACCATTTAACTTTTGATTATCAGCTTTCAGGAATGTGGTTTTTGGGATTTAAGATGACTGGTTTCCTCAGACAGTTTGACAGTAGTAATAGTATAATAGTATAAGTTGTGCAACATTTGTAGAATAGTCATAACACAACAACATCAGTAACAACACACTCACAGTGACTGCATACACTGTTGTCAGGCTAATTCTAGGGAACACACACTAGGGTGGAGTGTTAAATTTAATTCTTCTGCCTGTTCAACCTGTCAAATAAGCAGCCAGGATCTCAATATTGATCAACAGAAAACACGAGCGAGGGTATTACCAGAGATGGACTGACAGCCTCATTGACACATACTGACAGAAATGTGACTTGCTGACCATTCACTCACTAGCTAAACAAATATATTCCATACCATGTGGAAGCAATTCCACATGTTAAAGCAGGCACACAAATATTACCTGGATGTCTCATCAAATCTATCTCTCTCCTTCCTGACTGCACTGACACTCATTTTGAATGTCAGTCTACTTCATTCACTTCCCCATTTTCTGTGCAGTGTCCCCTATATCTACCAAAGATCCCCAGAGAAACATAGATCATATTAGCCAGAATCTGCTCTACTGACAGCCCGTAAATTCACTACTGAAACCATGGTAGACAGGCTTGTCATCAGGATCATTTTTAGTGTCAGGTAAGATGAATCAAACATCACAGCCTATCAGGTCTTAACTGGGTGCAACTATATGATTAGCCAGTGCACAATCTCCCAAATTAGATTTTGGATGAGAAAAAAAAACAACAACAAAAAAAAAAAAAAAAANAAAAAAAAAAAAAAAAACATGATGATATCTAATTACTTTACAGACCAAAAATTATTTTTGCAGAGCTAAGAAAAGTAGAGCGAATGACATTGCTATAATTCTGTCATGACAAACTGGAATTGGATCATTTACTTTGTCTAGACAAGAAAATCAAAAAGTAAAAACAAAAAAATTAAAAAAAAGTCCCAGCACAGAAACCAGTGTGTCTGTGTGTGTGTGTGTGAGAGAGAGAGAGAGAGAGAGAGAGAGAGAGAGAGAGAGAGAGAAAGACCATGTGCGCGTTTGTATGTGACAACTAGTCAACCCCACATTGAACCTGCCAGATATCCGACAGGAACATGAAACAGGAAATTACTTTTGGGACAGCCAATCAGAAAAAGCTCTTGGTAAACAGGAAGATCCAGTCACAGTGGTCCTGTCAGATGTCAGTCTTTTTCACAATGACCTGCTCACATGCCTCAGTGAAAGTGTCAATCATCTCTTAATCTCACCTCCAGGGAAAAGCACTTGGTATTGCAATAGATCCTGAATGGCAACCTTGATCTAAACCTGATAAAAAATACATTTTCCAACAAATAATTACGGCTATGTAATACACTAAAATAATGAAAGATTTAATTTAATTTACTTTGTCACTATATAGATAGATAGATAGATAGATAGATAGATAGATAGATAGATAGATAGATAGATAGATAGATATAGATATGTACATATACGTATATGTATATATATGTGTGTGTGTGTGTGTGTGTATATATACACACACACACACATTCACACACACAGAGATGCACAACAAAATCAGTAATGCTATTTTTTTAAATTACTTGATATGCATATGCTACAAAAGCTATGACTAATCAGTTCAAATCACCTCTATCAAGTCGTAAGACCTCAGTTAATGCAGCCACCATTTTCCAGGCTTCCGTTTTAATCTACTTGTGACAAAATGTTGGATTACATTCTCTCGGACACTCCCTATCTTTACCCTGCATTGCAGTGGGTGAGTTGACAATGGTCCTTGAATGTTACACTGTTGGAGACAAGCATCTGTAGTGTGCACAACTTGTGTGTGAATGTGTGAGCTCTGTCAGAGCCAAGAGAAATGATCAAACACTCAACTGTCAGAGGGCCACTTAAGAAGTGACATGCACATGGCACACACACATATGGCATCATGAGAATGGCACAGTTGATGTGTGCTGCTCAGCTGGTGACAGGACCAAATGTGCAATTATTCTCCATTCCTTTGGCTTCTGTCTAATACCGTCCTCTCTGCTTTTCTGCTCACTCCTCTTATTTATCTGCCTATCCATTTAATTTCTCTGCAACTTGGTACACAATCATGAACCATTTTCTACGCATGGAAGACAATGGCCTCTATCAGTTGGAGTTCGAGGAATGTGAAAAACTGGAGACAAGGTTTATGCTGGACAAGATGATGTATTGATGGCTTTCTAAGAATTGTATTTACAGGTATAAAAGATTGGAAAACTGGACCACAGTATTGCACACAGGACGCTGGTTCCTGGTTTCTTTTTGATGGGTTTCGGTACCTTTGCTGTGCCGTACCATTAGAAACTGTGATCACAGCCTGTAATGGGAATTTACCATGACATGAGGGAACAGCATGGCAAAAGATGTTTACACCGATGATGTGTGGGAGGTCTGATGTGCCCAAACTACCATAAGCGACTGTTGCCTGCAGCTTCTCATTTAAGCTCACTGCGGCTGCTTTTTTAGCCATTCCTCCTTAGTAGTAAACTAATCCACAAACAATAAAGTGTCCATATTTCCATGCAGAGCAATTTTTGTCAAAAGTGGGTTTGCACTTAGTTGCTAAGTAAGTTAGTTGCTAAATGACTAAGTCAGCATTTCCTGTAGCTGTTTCATTATAAAAGTCTTCCAGTGATGCTTCCATTTCTTATGAGAGTAACAGGAATATAAGAATGAAGATAAACTCCAAACCACAGGGAGCTACAGTCACTTCAACCCAGACAAGCCTTTCGTCTGCTTTTTTTTCTCTCTCTCTCTCTTTCACCACCTGCATGACCAAACATTACAGTGGCATTATTTAAAGGTACAGGTTTAGACAAAAAAAAAAACAAAACAAAAAAAAAAAAAGCAATTTGAGACACATTAGCTTGGACTCTAAACCATTGCGATGGGTATCTACAGTATGTCTGTGGCATTTTTACACAAAATGATTAACAGATGAACCACAATAATAACCAAAAGACTAATTGATAATCAAAATAACTGTTAGTTGTAGTCCTGCTTCCACCTCTGCAAAAACACATCTATTTATTAAAAGGAGATGTGACACATTCAGAATTAACTATCAGGAGCCCCAGCAGTAATCTGTACTTATTTTGTATGCTGTGGTACAATAAAGTGCCAATTTTCAAACACATCCACAGAAAATTGGAGTGAAAACAGCCATTTGTCTCCTTTCCTGTTGGATCTGAATAAATCAGGAACATCGACAGGACTCCTGTGCAATCAGTTTATCAGCAGTTGCATCCATTCTTCTGGACATCATTTGTCCTTCTATGATATTAAATATTTCCCTCTGAAAGCATAAGCTAGAGAAAATGGTAGTGAAAACAACAACTGTTCTCCTTAATGTGAACAAGTCAGCTGCCAGAATAATAAAAGGACTACTACTTGCAATGAAGTAGCATCTTTTGTCCCCATGTAATTTATAGAGCAGGACTGTAGTGTCCATTCTGTGCATGCATGAGTTTGTGTGTATGTACAAGTGTGCGAGTGGGATGCCAAGAGGGATACCAAGATGCCACTTTGGCTGAATTTGAACTTTTGGAGCTCGACTCACTACTACAAATCAAATTTACCAATATTACAACATTTCAATAAATTCTAGAAGGTCTCCTTTCCTGCATATATCTCTCTCTCTCTCAATGATCGCTAAGCTGCTTCATTCATAAGATGATAAAACAGTGTAGTTTTTACATCTGTTTCACACATCTGTTTCAAACTAGTAAAACTGCCAAAAACAAAAGCATCATGGTCGCTCTTATCATTAATGAATCTGGCCTTCCAACAGCAAGGCAGCACACTTGATGCACCTCGATTCCCTCTCTGGTCTGTTGATTTTACTGTGAGAAACATGATGACAATAAGCAGAAACTCAAAATCTCACGCTTGACACTTTGGATTGGCCTGTGTACAAACCAAATTCTTATACACTAGAAATTGAAATATTAAATAATTGTGAACTATGAATTTCTTCATTAGCATGTTACATGCTAGCATAGGCACCAGTGCTGCAGAAAGGAGCAGATACAGTACGTCTGTCATGAGTAAAGCCTGCCTGGACAGCAAATAGCACTATGTGAAACTGAAGTTTGCTTGGCTGCTAAGTTTTTGTCATCAGCACATTTAAGGCTGCAGATTGAGTCATTTGTAAAGAATACCTGCCAACAGCCATCAACAGCTGGTCAATCAGAGTGTGTGTGTGTGTGTGTGTGTGTCTGTGTGTGCTTGTTTCCTCAACAACACAAAACACAAAACACAAAAACACAAAAGATACTGGGAGGAATTCATAAAACACAATGTCAGACTTAACGTGTTGATCAGGAAAAATATCGTCATGCAATATAAACATTAAACATGACATTTCAACTCAACATTATGGCAGAAAATCAATCTCACCATATGCTCGGTGCCTCCGTCCCACTGATTTCCAGGAAGTCATATTTGTCCTCTAATAGGAAGTCATTGAAGACCAGAGCTATTGTGTCACCAGGTTCAGCAAGAATTGACCACGTACAGTCCAGGTTGTTGTCATACTCTGCAGGATAACCAGGGCTGGTTATTGAACCTGCGGTGCCTCGTAACGTACCGCCGCATGCCCCTTCCGCTGGATAGAGACAGAGGTACAGAATGAGAAGGCTTAATATATACTTAATACAGAGGATTGTTTTTTTTAAATTCACACACTGCTTTTTCTTTCATAACCACACATTTAATAAAACACTACAATTATTTAAATATCATCATCAATAGCATCATCGTTATTATACCCTAAACCTGGAGCACCTTTAAAATCCCCAAACAGAGCTTCTTTGTGTTACAAAAGCAAACACAGAAAGGAATGGAATAAACAAGAAAAGCAACAACAAAGACACAAGAAAGCACTAAATCAAATCACTGACTTAAAACCTTTGAAAGACAGTAAAACATAAAAGAGAGCTTAGAGATTTATGAGATGATACTGAATTCCCCGAGCAGGGGCTGTTCCTCTATCTAGTGGCCCTGATGGTGAAAATCTGATCTGATTTGTTCTTGGCTGTAGACTAATAAACCATCAGAAGGGCTCTGCTGAAGGATTTTGGGCTGCATCTGGATCATATAATGGTTTGTTATGTGGTTTGGCCCAGACCTTGCTGGGCCTTTGAAAAGTAATAAATAAATAAAGTCTTTCTCAACCTTTCCTGGCCCATGACCCAGTTTCAAATTATAGTTTAGAAATGATCATCGATTTCAATCCTTTTAAAGATAATTTTTAGATTAACGCTACATTCATATGTCTGAATTAGAAATCAAACACCACCTTGTCACAACACCAGAAATATGCACATGCTGTGTGAGATAATACAGACACTTAGCAACCCAACTTCAACCAAATTTAAATAATTACATAACATAGGACAGCACAGTGATATTTGGGAGTAGACAGACAGCTAGATAGACACATAGGTGGAAGAAAGAATGAAAGGGAAAAAAAAATAAAGAACTTCCTACCTCTGCAAAATGGTGATGGGAAGTCCCATTGTGCTCCACTGCCTGGTGATACAATGCACGTGAGGGTGCTGTGTCCCTCCAGTACAAAACCTGATTCACAGCTGTAGCGGATCTTGTCCCCCATGTTGTATCGCGTACCATGAATTACTCCATTTGGAATGAGGCCAGGGGTGCCACATGTATGACTGGGCAGGACTGAAACACAAAAAAAGAAAACACAGATTACTGTTTTTGATATAGATTTATACAGATTAAAAAAGTCAATCTACCAATGAAAGACGAACCAAGCTGCCAACCAGCTAATCAATATGAACAACAACAAAAACCTTGGCACATTTAACAACATTACTGTATTTGTCCCACTACGACTCAGGATTCAGATGTAAATTTCAGGAAAACTGTAACTAATTCTTTCTGGTGCTGTTATCAATCAAAACTATATATACCAACAATTTAATAAATCATTCACATTGTACATTTACTAAGAGAAGGAAAATGATCTTATATATCAGCATAAACATTAAGGCAAATACTGCAAAATCCAGACATGTCCAAGTTTGGTTGGCTCAAAACTTAAAATCATGTGGAAGGAAATGTGACAATTTGATGTTTGTATTTATCATGCAGTTTTTTGTTTGTTTGTTTGTTTTTCTTTCTTTCTTTTCTCCAGTGTGCAGCTATTGTCATATGTTTACAGATGCTTTACAGATGTGGAAGCTACATGCAGTCACTAGTATAATTAAGCCCAAAATCAATCTTTAACTGTAGCCAACAAGCCTTAGTTCTACAGAAAGGGCATCAACCTTAATGACTGTGTTAAAACCTACACACTCCACAGTTTCTGGTGGATACTGTGTGATGCATTTGTACCAACAGAGCATGTTAACCTGCTGGGTGTGAAGTGTGTGTGTCTATGTGATTGCATACTCAGTTGGCCAGTTTCTATGTATGTGTGTGTGTGTGTGTGTGTGTGTGTGTGTGTGTGTGTGTGCACGGTGCAGCATATCAATATCTAAGAGGTATTCAGTTAAGTTTGTGTACGCTGTTCCAATTAAATGGTAGCATGGTAATTAGACAAAGCTTCACCATGAGACCCTGAGAACTAGGACAGAGAAAGAGGAGGGGTGGGCAGGCAAGAGGGAGAGGAAGAGATGAGAAAATAGAAAGGAAGATGAAGAGAATGACAGGACAAGAGAGGGAAATTATCAAGGAGACAGAGAGGGAGGGAAAAGGGAGGAAGAGGAGGAGAGACAGGAAAGGGAAGAGACATACACTTGTGCTAGATAGGAAGAGAGAGAGGTGAAGTAATTGCAACGGGACCTAAACATGTATAATTTACTCTAATTGGCTCATTATTTGGATTTCATGAAGTCATGCATCACAGGCGACTTATACATGCTCAGCTGACCATGCCTTCTTCTGTGCAAACATGCTGCCTGCTACAAGGTAAAAACCACACAAACTGCAGCTGAAACCCAAACTGAAGCACCAAGGGCATGATGGGTGGAAGGAAGGAAAGAAGGAAGGAAGGAAGCAAATGAAAAAATGAGACAGGAGAAGTGAGGGAATGTGTCAGGGCCAAGTCATTAGTTACACTTATGTGAACACACAATTCTGTGTGCACCAGGCTGCCATATTTTAACAAGCCAGCCTGCTGCACAGGGGTATTCCGTCATTTAGATCAACTTCTCACACAGTCATCTAGCTGAATAAAGGGTTATTTTGGTAGGCTTGAGTGTTCACAACCCTAGAAAGTACTGACATTTTAGACATTAATCTTCTTATAGTGTAAGTGAGTATTGCCAGAGGGAATCTATAATACCTCATACGGAAGTACTGCTGCACTAAGAAAATGTTCAAGTTTTGTTAATTGGGTATAATTCCCTTTTCTGTGATCATATGTTACATAAGTATGTTACATAGTAAGTTGTAATACCTGGTTTGCTGAGATTTTGTACAAAAAAAACCTACTTATTTGTTTCTACTCTGTTGTGTGAAACAATAGTTGCATCACTAAAGCGGGTTTGATGAGAGATGAATGGAAATAATGACCACTGCAGCTTCAGCTTGATGTCTCCAACTTGCACACAGTTTCATCAAGACATGTATTGTAGCTGGTGGGTTCAAGAATGTGTTTAAAGGAATAAGGTAGAGGGGGATGATTATGTCAAGACAGTGTGGGAGTGCAGAACTTGGTCAAATTCAGAGAAATGCAATAACTAATCTCCTTGTTTCTATATTGTCTAGTATTGAAACATCTCGGGGTTATTTTCAGCATGGAGTATGACATTTATGGAGCTCTGTCTAGCTCTGTCCCTTTGTGGCTGATATAGAAAGCTTTTTTTTTTCATAAAGAACTGATTTTAAATACAAATTATGATTATACATAACAAATTACTTGTTTGATGTGGCCACCAGTAATCAGCAATGCTTTTTATGTTGGATTACTGCAACTCAAGTAATTTACAGTTTAGACTAAGAGTAAATTCTACAGACTGAGTGCACATTGCTTTGATTTGTTTGACTCTTTTTTTTTTTTTTTTTTTTTACACGTATTATACAACCTTGTTTAGCCCTCTCAGTCCTGGGAAAGTTGAATTAGCCATGTCAAATTACATTTTGTAACATAATGACGTTGATTACCTAATGGTTGACTGCCTTGTTTTAATTTTAATTGGGCATTCCGGTCATTTGAGGTGAAAATGTAGAAAATATTTTCAGAGAGAGCATTATGGTTCTGGGCAATTCAGAATACAAAACTTGGTCAGATGTGTGTAAGCACTTTCTTAAACTGTGTCCAAATTAAGACCAGTGAATACTGTGCCCTTCTGGAGTTCAATCAAGATGATTTCGTTAGAAGTAAATATTCCACCATCAGAAATATGACCATGCTAACTTTCCATGACACTAAACTTGTGTGATGTACGGATTCTGATGTTCATGGCTAGATCCTGCTGTTGGAAGATTTAAATAATTATTGAAGATATCTATGCTGTTTGGTTCATACGTAAGTTATGCACAATGTATTTCTGTAATTGAAAACTGCAGGTAGAATGCACTTTATGGTCGGAGTAAGTGGAAATGTAAGAGCAATTTCATGTAAAAACCAGTACTGTCATTACAGTGCACTGCCTTATCTGCATAAACAGGATCCGTTCCATCGCTTCACCCAGCTTAGTGCAGGCAGTTTTGGTTAGTGTCAGGAAATTGCCAGGCACAAAAAAAAAAAGGACTTGCAGTCAACAATGGAGGCAAAAGACTTCGTTTAGCACTACTGCTAGCTTTGCGTTGGCACTGGAGTATTACTCTAAATATCATGAGTGATGTCATGATGAAGGTGTTGTATTGCAGTGTTTGTGAATCTTCATTTGTTTTCAGCAGAGCACACATCATTCTGCCTTGACTTGTCAGCTTTCATCAGACCTCTCAAAACTGGTGATTCATGATCAGCAAACCTGGTGAGGTTACAAAGTCTCCCACTCATCATCAATGGAGCAGCTTCCTACCTGTTTGTATGTCTGAGCGTGTGTGTGTGTGTGCATGTGTGTGCCTTTAACCCTGTCTGTCTCTGTCTCTCTCCAGGTAGAAGCATTCTTGTGAGTGCGTTTTTGTGTACTGAGGATGATTGATGATACTTTTCTTGTCCTTCTGTTCCTCTACAGTCACAGGGCAGGTCAGCACGTTACTATAGCAACTCCAGGCAAGGCTAGAGTCTTCGCAGTGATACAGACGACAAGATGTGGAGATGAGAGTAAAGCTAAAAAAAATAAAAAAAACAGCCGCAACATACAAAATAAGACAGAAGGAAAAGAATGATGGAAGAAGAAAGTAAGGAGAACAGAGTGAGGAAAGAATAATTAGGGATTAGAGATAGAAAGAATGAGCCAAGGAGGGGTGATGAGACAAATGGGAGAAAAGCAGGAACAGCAGAATGAAAGGACAGAGGGAGGTAAGGATGAGCGCTAGAGGGAAGGAGGAAGTGAGCGAGACATGAAAGAAAGGATGAGAGAGCTATTGGATGAAAGTTTCTGTTTACAAAATATTATCAGTATCTTGCAGAAACCCTGCATATCACGTTTCTGTCTGTCCCTCACCTGATTTCTGAATTTCCCATGCTAAATTATATAGTACATGTTCTGAATCAAAAGAGATGGCCATGAGTCTAAGTCAGCTTCTGCTGGACAGAAGCCAAACTCTTTATTAAATTACTGTACACAAACAGTTGAGTTAGAACTTTGTCTGCCTCTAACACTATGTTTCCACTGATTAATGTAGTAGCAGAGATGAGGTGAAGAAACAGCTGCTATATCCATCCTTGCAAAGTATGCTCCGCTACATAAATATCTAGTGACTCATTAGCTGTCTCTGGTGATGTCCACCAGAGACATCAAGACAAATCACCTCCTGTGGTCTGTGGTAATCTGTACCATGAAGATAAATTCATATGTATCAGAAAAGAGATAAAAGAGACAGAAATATGGCTAGATCGAGTCAAAACCACATATCCAATCCAATTTCAGTATGGAATTTATCAAAAATGATACAACTGTCACAGATTTGGGGAAATTTCAAATAGCATGGATGAATTGTTGTTCTTATAGGACTCACTGATAAATGGCCACCAGTTAGCTGGCAGTAACAAATTGAAGTGAAATATACAGTTATGGCATTCACAGCATGTAACATGTCAGAAACTAAGGATGGAACAGAATGTTTGTGAAATCTCATTCCTCATACCTGGGAGCTCACTTCTTGTTTGGTTTCCAGGGAGCTGTGAAGTTACAGTCAAGCGGAACTAGAACAAATGTCCTACCATGTGTACATATTGCCAAACAGGGACTTGGACAGATTTGAGCATTTAAAATTTATGTTAGAAAATCCACTTTACGGAGGATTAAAACTATGGCAGAGTAGTTAACTTTCCGAAAAATATTACGCGATTTTAGGACATTTTATAAGACAGACAAAATATAGTTTGGCGTTTAATCCAGTGTTAACAAGGGTCTCAAAAATGAAGAAATGCATCTTCAAAATACAAGTACAAATTCTCTGCCAGTTTTCTTATTCCTGCACCAAAGCCACGGACAGTGAACGTAAGACCTTCAACCTGTTTTACTTACTTTCTGAAAATAGCAACCAACTGCACAATCATGATTCAGCAGTATGCTTCTTGCATTTGCCTTATACAGTAGATTAACAAACTCAACATCCTATTATAAATGTTAGAATAAGTGCAGGCATCAACATTTTACCCCTGCCTACTATCCACCATCACTCCCCAGCCACAGTTGTGCCGAGACCTCATGTTCACACTGAAAACGTCTCTCAAACCATAATCCATTACACATCTATTCAGTTCCCATGGTGTACATGTATTAACAAATAGAAATCATCATGCTCTTTTCATCTATAGTTCTTGATGTACACAGAGTTGTTGCTGCTGGAAACATGCCAAAGCCCCTGAGCTAAATGGACTCAACAGCCAACACCGTTAATGCTCTCATGGTGTAAATATATTAACAGCTTCTCTGACACATATACGTAATAAATCTAACCAAGCAAAGTCTAATGGGGCTCCTGGCCAGCTGTGGCAAAGGACCATAGCTAAACAGAGGCCCTTCACCACCTGCTGTGCTCCCGTAGTTTTAATGTGTTAACAGCTAGAGCGACACTTCCAGCATTACGAACACATCAGCCACTTTAAAGGAGTATTTCACCTTCAAAGCACACTTTCAGTGTTTACCGAGACGCCTAAATCGATCTTCACTATTGTGTTTTGGAATATGTATAAGAAGAGCTTTGATTTTTAGGACAATGCCCCTTTAAGAGAGTAATAAGAAATGTAGGCTGAAAGTGGAGTAGCACTGAGCTTGATTAATTACTCAGGGACAGCCTTTCAGTAGGTACATGGTAGCTAATGTAGCTGCCAATGAACACTGAACATTGCAAATAAAGACAATAATGTCAAATCTCTCTTTATATTGAGTCGCTGAAACAATCTGAATTCTTTGAAGTGATAGCTGGCTATAGATGAGCTTTAGTTAATTTTCAGTGTGTACAATACAAATAGTTGCAGTGTGAGTTTATTCCGTATCATAAAAAACAACTTGCATTAAAACACTCATTTGATACAGCAAAGGCTGTTATCGTAATATGTACAAGCCTGTCACAATGATGTTTCCACGCTGATAATATTTATGCACAAAGCAATCAATACGACTTCTCCTCCAGTGATAATGTACTTTTCTCCCATACAGCACTGTATTTAAAACCAGCAGAAGCCTGCTATGATGAATCTCCAACAAACACATTACGGTTCATTCAGTTCATATTCAAAGCGGCATGCTGTACTATGCATCCCCATGATATTACAGATCACAGCTTTCATGCCTTCATTTCTTGCTTTGGGAAAGTGCATTTTATTATCTGGAATAATGACTGCACTGTCCAAGATAATGAGAACAACATATCTGAATTCTGCTTGACAATTCTGGATGTTGGATTTTCCTTTTAAGTCTGCCAGCCAGCGATGTTTCCAGCATTAATTCCCAATGATCAACAGTGAGGGAAGGCAATCAAAGTACAGATTCCACTGTTGTACAACACAACAAATATCATACAATAAACCACAGCCTAATGAATAAGGTCTTGTAAAATCACTAGTGGTGTAGCAAACAACAGCAATGCTTTAGAACTTGGGAGTGTATAATTCACAGATAACGTCATATTCTTGAATACGAAACAGGGTCTTTTACGGCTCTCTCGTGGTATGCTACCTCAAGCAGATCTAACTGGAAATAAATTCAGCACCTTGAAAGAGAAATTCCTGTTCTGCTTCCTTGGTGTAAATGCATTAAAATGCATTAACACCACCTCTCCTATGTTCTCTCCTATTAGTAGGGCAAGTGACATTTCCAGCAGTGCTTCTCATCAATCACCTTCTAAACAGAGTAATCACTGTAGCAGCTACACTCTGTTAAACACTGCCTCTCCTTAGTCATTCCAGTTTGACTAAAGAACCAAGAAATATTGGTTTCTAATATATAAAACATCCCAATGGTGTGATGCCCAACACCATAAAGATCAGCAGCCAATCGCCAGTTATTTACCAACGGACACGGAGCAGAAATGCAGCACTAACATGGCTGCCACTTAAAACAGAAATATCTGAACTCTGGATTTATTGCTCTGCTTGAATCTAAATCAGGAGCAGGTTTAGATGTTGAAACCACAAGGGTTGTGTAGGGCTGCAAATAGTGATTCTAAAGCTTTTCATTCCTGAAGCATAAACGCTTACATCTCAATGAAATCAATATTGCACCAAAGTAAATCATTACTTCAAGAACAAACCTGTTAAACTGAAGAGTGAATGATTCATGGTTGAGACCTTAAAAATTTACCTCATTCCTCCTCTCCCATCTCCAGAGGGACACTGCCACCTCATTCCTCTTCTCTTTTCCTCCTTTTTTAGTCATTATTATTCTATGACAATCCTAACCTGGGGTGAATTTACTAAATAACAATTGGAGTTTCTACTAAATCGCCACCATTAGAGAAACTGCCAACCCTTGTCACAGGTGTTTTCCCCAAACCACACTTGGCTACATTGCAAAATGGCACAACCATACTGTAACTGTATGAAGTTAAAGTCAGTTCGAGTAATTTCATGCCAAGAATTACTCTACAAATGATGGATCATTCTCAAACTCAACAGAGATATGAGTGTCATTGATGTGTCATGTAATAATCTATATCTTTTCTAATTATTACAACTTTCAAAAGAAAGTTACAAAATCGTAATCAAGAAGACAAACAAGAGATAAGGGACAATAACAATATGATAAGAAGAAAACAACAAATAAACACCGTAGAACATGATTAAAGTATGAAATGACACAAGCCATACAGTAAGACGAATAACGGAAATTAAAACATGATCATGACTTAGCCAATCTGAACTCCTCAGGTAAGGGATTAGGTGTCTAATAAAATGTTCTTTAGCCTTGACCAACTGAGTGTCATAATCTCAGGCTCTGGTATGGGGAATAAGCGATTAGAAGAATACCTACTTCTGAAATAGATAGGCACCACTGAAGGCAAATTAGAGGAAATGTGATCTTTTCTCCAGCTTTTAGTTAAGAGGCTAATTATGAATGTTGGACACATTAGAGGTACAGTATGTTTATAAATTTTACACTATATATAAAGGGCATTACTAAGTAATTTACCTAGGATAATAGAAAAATATTAAATGTAAAATGTGGTATTATTAAAAAAAATATGTAAAACTCTGTAACCTAAAAGGAAAAAAAAAAAAACAGATCTTATTCATGTGATTGTTCTATTTCCTCCATTTTTTTTNTTTTTTTTTTTTTTTTTTTTTTTAATTGCTTTTTTGCCTGTACCTACCTGAACCTGGCCATAAACCAGTTCAAGACTTATATTTATGACTTTGGTTAAGCCATAGAAAACATTCTTAACTGCTGATGTAGTGCCAATGAGCTGAAACCTCAAAGTACACTCTGCCATGATTTCCTTGGCAGATTTCCAATTATATTTTTTCAAAGAGTTTTTCATTTATGCAGAAGATAAAGTCTGCAGTTAAGAGAACCATTTTGCTCTAAGAGATACTTTCCACAAATGAATGTACCTTTTACGGTGTTTGACCAATAATGTGCTATGACTGATTTAGAGAAGATCACATAACAACTTCAAAAAATTGCTGTTGAGGCATTAATGAGGGTAATTAATGTTGCATAAGATGTTGTAGAAGAAGAAGAAGAAATGAAGCCTTTGTAGTCATGGTACTCACAGCCCTTGCTTTTTGTATTAATTGAGAAGTGACAAAATCAACTATAAATCCAATGTGGGAATCAATTGCTAACTTCTCTTTGAGATTTTGGACCACAAACTTTACCATGTGCTGTGCAGATTGGACATCTTAGTTTGGTTAAACATCATTTGTCAGAATAAAATACCAACAGTCTCTCAATGAGTGTGTGGCTATAAAACTCTTCAAAATTCTCTCTGAGGATGCAGGCCCACTATCGCTCCACGACAAACCTCAGCAGCAGCTCTGGTTCAGCACCATGGACAGAGACAAGGCTGGTCTGCATGTTTGGTGCCAGTCCAGCACTACAGACAGCAACTCAGTTCTACCAGACAAAAAGTAGTAAAAAGCACATGACACACAGCTGCTGCCAATCATTTCTCTCGCAGGAAGTAAAGATTAAAACATGCTTCTAAAATAGAGGCTTTTGGTACCCCAAAGGAGCAATGCCCAATTTGAGGCATTTCCATCCGCTGGACAAATACGAAGAAATCCCTCACATTTCCTTCAGTTTACAGGAAGACTACTGTGATTCCCTATAGAAAACACATCACTGCAGTCCAGCATTACAAAAACAAAGCATTCAGTTAGATCTGCTTTCTGCAAAATATCTAACAAGTCCAACAGGGGCAGCATTAGTCTATTGCTGCTGCTGGAAACCTAAAAATTCTAGAACAGGTGTGGATTATTATGAATTGATACTATTAATTGTAAAATAGCAAAGAGAACATCATCAAGTAGGGACATTGGAGTGGAATGGTCACATGAAAACACCAGGCTGGTGAACTCTTGAAGTTTAACTTGGGACTGTCCCAAAAAGTATCCAGGGCCATAAGATTTACAATTCTCCACCTCCAAGGCATTGATAGAGGTGGGCTGCAATGCTTACATAGACTTTATATCAGAGAGTTGAGTGCTGAGCCTTAAGTCAGAGCTTGCATCTTTCCCATATCGTTTTCCAACACTTGCTTATGGTCATTTGCTTTAGGTAATAACAGAAAAAGATGACATTGTGTCTACAAGCGACTGATAGGCTTTCTCTGCTGGATGGCTCATCTCAGTCTATGTGGCAGAGGAAATGGTTCAATTATTCTAGAGGATCTCTGTGCCAAGCTGATGCTCTTTTGCACTGAGTAGTTGAACTGCTTTGGACACCTTGTAGAATGCCTCCTGGGCACTTCTTTGGAGTAATTCTGAGTAAGACAGACTGGGAAGAGACCCTGAGGCAGACTGGATAGGTTACATCTCCCAGCTAACCTTGGTGATCCCAGGAAGAGTTCAAGGAAATAGGTGAGAAAAATAATGTTTGAATTCTCTGCTTTTCCTTTTGCCACTTTGACACGACACCCGAAGAAGTGACTTAAAAATAGATGGATAGATACTTTTTCGGGCAAAAAATGACTTGAATCTATTTTCTCAAGGACACCTCAGTACATATACCAGAAACATATGTTTCTACCTCAGCTGTAGAAACATATACCTCAGTATATGTTTCTATATTTCTATATTTCTTCCAATAAACACTGCATGAAATTGTATTTTAAGCTTTTTTTTTTTTTTTTTNTTTTTTTTTTTTTTTGACTTAAGAAGATACCATTGGCTACATTTTATGAGCATAATTGGGATAAATACATATTACATAAATAAATACATAAATAAATACACAAGACACAAGTTTGCAAGCTAATGATACAAAATTGGATCATCAACATGTTGCGACTAGTCAAGCTGTAAAACATTTTTAGTGATAACTGATCTAATGTGATCACTTTTGGTGTTATACTGCACATCAGTAGTACAATAACTATGAAGATTTCAAAAACAAAGCAAGAGCTACTGCATTTTCATAGTCGTTGCAAATATTTGCTCCAAATTGTCAGGAGCAGTATTTTTGCTAATGATGTTTTTTTGTTTGGAATGATAGTTTTGGAAAATGCACTCTTGGCCAGTGGTTGCTGTGGAAACCAGTAACCTAGCCTGAGGCTACAGAGTGTTGCAGGGGACAAAGAAAGGAAAAATCAGTCAGCCTCTGTTCAACATGACACAAAACACTCACAAATTATTTATCTTAATAGGAACATCTGCACTAACGTTGTATTCACGACTGTTATTCTTTTGATGTGGGACATCTGAGCATACACATCTGAATAAATGCAACTAGTCTGAATCGTAAAATACTATTCTAAAATTTCTGTAATAATTTCTGTATATTGTATGTATTTTCTCTCAAACTGAATGACTGAACTTTTCATGAAAGGGGTCATAAAAGACACTTGATAAAAGTTTCAGATTTATTATGAAGCCGCAAGACTTGCTTATTTTGGCAGTGTTGAAAGAATAGCATGACTTTTGACTTAGACAGTTGTATACAAATTTTTCCGTATATACATATTAAATTTTAACTTGTATTGATATAAATAAACTTTAATAGTGTTGTTGAGGTTTGAAATAACTAAAGTAGTCACAGTGATATATGCATTAGTGAGATTAAATAGTATGGAGTAGAAAGACATAGCAAAACAAACAAACCCACAATCAACAAACAAAAAAAAACACCAAGTGTCTGTCAGTCAGCTCATGTGTCTATTTAACTAAATATTAATTTTTGCTGAAGTTCCATTAGAATTCCACAAAGACCCCTGAAGTCAGCTCTTCTTATCATTGTGAAGCAGAATTCACCAAGCATTGGATTGTTCACCCACTAATTGAGAGAACGTGAGCTGGGTTCAGATCATGAGAGACAGTGACGGTCTGCCACTATGACAGGCTTCTTATATAAAAGGGAGATGATGCATGAAATGACAGTGCATTTAGCTAAATAATCGTAACAGTTCCCAAACCCTATCCTTTTCTCCTCCATCCCTTCCACTCCCCTGTTCACTGCTCCTTATCTTCCTTTCTCTCCAGAGAACACCATCCACACACCAAAGCTCAATCTTTCTCCTTCCTGTCATCATTGCAATGACAACCATGACTGACCAGGAGGAAGAGCGGCCTGCCCCTGAGGCTATGCTGTGTCACAGAGGACAACACAGCAGAGAAATAACATCAATACTTCTATCACCCACATCCATATGTGTATGTGTGTGTGTGTGTGTATTCATTTTGCATATATGGCTGTGCAAGTCCTTTCTCATTTTCTTTTCCTATGCATAACATGTGAAGCTGATGTGAAGCTAAAGATGATTGGCTGTCTCAGCTAGTTAACATTAAGGCAGAGGTCAAAGGTGAAAGACCTGAATGGGACAGGATGTACAGAGTGAAGCAGAAGAGGACAAGGTTTACATGATTGATATGTGATACGGTGTCAATGCCAAATATTTATAAATAGAACAGAATAGAATAAAATATCTTAAGTATTCATTGCTTCAATGTTTAAATGGGACATTAATCATTCTCCCTCCTCTCTCTCTCTCTCTCTCTCTCTCTCTCTCTCTTGCTCACACACACAAACAAACACATGCACACTCACAAATAAGGTCTAATGCATCTTCATTTAGTCTTGCTGTCCTCTGGGCACATTTACATCTGTCAACCCACTATACAAAATGGATGGATGGGCTGGTGTGTATGTATGTGTGTGTGTCTGTCTTCATACTGCATGTATGTGTGTTGCCATTTGTCTTCTTCTGTGTGTGTATACGTTTATTTTTACATATCTATAAGGACCATATATATAGAGATATATATATATAGATATATATATGTGTGTGTGTGTGTGTGTGTATGTGTTGCGTGCATATGTGTGTGTGAACGTGTGTGTGTGTGTGTGTGTGTGTGTGCCTGTGCATGGGTGCACAATAGTCAATTTTCTTGGTGGGTGACAGTTCATGGTCCCCTGGGCAGCGCAGAATCGTGGGCAAACTTGATGTCACAACTATTCCCATATATCAACAGACTGACATAAGCACACACACGCACGCACACACACACACACACACTACAGCAATATAAGTGTAAAAAATGTGAATCGTGCCACATTAACAAATCTGATATGTAGTTTAGAATAGGCATGTATTTTGGCATTTTTTTATTTTTTTTTTTTTACATATTCACTTATCATATTGGTGTTATCATCAAGTGTTTTCCATACAATGTGATGAGCTGATAGCCAAAAGTCTGAAAAAAGGTGATACTTTATATTTCTATTAGTATTATATAGAAGTATTAGGAAACATAATAGCTTACTCTCAGCACACAGTCTTTTAAATAAAGAGGACTTTGTGTGGGGACCTCTAATGCAGGAAGAGAAAGCCTATTCTTTCTATTGTCTGCCAGATGATGTCATTGAAGTTATTTGGCAAGTAGTTGTCAGCAATCACTAAAGTCTTCCTCTGATACTCAGAAAATCTGGCACAGCAAAGTGGCTTGGAATAGTGTAATAAACTGTGATCATGGTTAAACTTGCCATGTCATTTTCCCTTGTCCATTCACTGTGGTGTCTTTGCTATATTATCAGGTTAAGTGACCAGAGATTGTAAGTGTCAGAAATCTATTTTGCTGACTCATTAAGAATCATCCCACCAAGAGAAACAGAATGAGGATTCTCTTCACAGGCTTCATTATTATCTCACTTATGCATGTAGACCGATATAAAGCACAAACAGAAAACTACTTAAATGAATATCTGATGGGCAACAAACAAAAAGTTTGTTAATCAACATAAATCTGCTCAGACAATGAAAGATCAATTATACCAAACTATATATTCCCTATGAGGAGCATAAACTAAAATGAGATATCCAGCAATCTTAAAATTTTCTAACACATTCAAACCTTACGCTAAAGTGTATTCAAATCCCAAATAATTACTCCAATTAAGGCTAAACTACAAATAATGCATATCACAGATTTTTGAGTCATATAAATTTGAGTCACATAAATGATAGAACACATAACACTGATCACTCCTGATATCTGATGCCAAGTTCTTTAAATCCACAGCACCTCTCATGTTATAATGTAATATCAATCAGCCTACAGTGGAGGTGGAGAGCAAAATTAAGATCGCTCTGACTTACCACAGTGTTGATTTTTCTCTTTTTGGAAATTGGCAGTGTGATTTGTTTAGAACTCATGCATTGCCATTTGATAAACAGAAAAATATGATTGGTATCAGAGCTGGTCAGATTTCTTTGACTGATTAAGGCTGAATCTGTGACATTATGTGAAAAAAAAAAACCCTCCTCAGCACCATGTAAATGTGCTATTTTATGCAGCAGATCCACACAAGATAAAAATCTGTTTCACTTGGATTATAACTAAATCCTAAGGCTTATCTCCAGATAAGGGTCTACATGCTAAATAGATCGAAAATCCTCCCAAATTTGCACCCAAAATGCTATCAAAGCCCTTATTAATAATCTCCACGGCAGCCGCCATGTTTTACATAGTGGAAGAACTATGGAATCCTTTTGGGGGGAAAATGTTTTAAAAAAAAGACTCCTGATAACTAAATTCCTGCATGCTGATTCTCACAGAACTAGTAGTATTATTAGAAGTGAATTAACAGCAACAAAAACAAAAATAAATCTCTTTAAACCTAGCAAACTCATTGCATGAATTTCTTTGATTTTTGCTGATCTTTGCTGCTTTTCCGTTCATAACGTGCCAAAACATCGGTTTTCATTCTGAGTATCCACAACCCTGCAGGCTTTCATGCTAGTCATCAAACCGGGACAGATTTTCCACCTGCGGCACCAGGTTAATGCTTCAAGTTCAGAAATCTAAGGTTCCTGTGGATCTGCTGCTCCAGCAGTGTCAGCAAAGGTTACAAACTGTGACCCTAGCTCTATGATCACAGGCAGAACCCTCTAACAAGCTCCGTAGGCATGTGTAGCACGATGAAATTTACATATACCTTCCCAGCCAATCGGTACAATCCTAGCACTTTCCTACAACTAAAGGCCTTATATAAGCAGAGGACAGCTCATTAGAGAGAAGCCCAAAATAGTACCTCTGTTTTGTTTTTTTTGTTTTGTTTTGGTTTTTTTTTTCATTTAAAAACAAGCAGGTTAAGGACTCAGGCAGATTTGATTTTGCTTGCCTTAATAATTCAAAAAGACTAAACACCAAGGATTTGGATGACTCAGTCCAAACAGGCTATCTTTGAAAACACCCTAAATGTGTCTCAGATGAGTGCAAGGGCAAACATTCATCATTCATCTATGGATACAAATGTGTCAAAAAAAAAAAAAAAACNAAAAAAAAAAAAAAGACCCGACCCAACTCAAATGGCACCCATTCCAAAGAACCAAATGGACCTGTAAAGATCTCTGTTACAGACTGAAGTACTGTTGCAAATTAGTGTTTTAAAAAGAAAAGTATTATAAAAAGAAAAAAAAGAAAAGAAAAGCAGTCCGCATGTTTTAAGAATTCTTAAGGTACAAACATTAAAGAAATGTAATTGAAGAATTAGATTATGTTATCAGAATTTCAAGTGGAAATTTACTGGTGAGAGCCATCATTTTGCTCTTCCAGTGGTTCCATTCCGTCACCAATGAGTGACATTAAACTATTCCTCATGTTGAGATGAGAGAGTCTGGTGCGCTCGGAAGTTCAAAACAATATAATGAAGGTGCTCTTTGGTAGGGAACACAAAGTTGAAAAAAGACAAAAAGGTCCAAGGCACTCTTCTGGCCAAAAAGTTAAAAAGCCTTTATTTAGATGGCTGGAGAAGGCTGTTTGTGCCACTATGCGTGGGTTGTACCCAACTTTATTTTAATATGTACAATTTTTGTCTATGTTTTTAAATTTCATGATGAAATAGGCATCTAAATAAAGGCTTTTTAACTTCTTGGCCAGAAGAGTGCCTTGGACCTTTTTGTCTTTATTCTTCATGTTGCTCAGACCCAATGCTAAGGACCCACGGCAATATTCTTTACCCACTTTTTAGTGTATTTGTGAATTAATTCAGAATGAATGTTTACACTCTTCTTTCTACCAAATAACTTGACTCAAACAAACAGAGGGTCCATCACACAACCTTAATGCATATTATCAATATTTTTATCCAGGAGAGAGAGAGAGAGAGAGAGAGAGATAATACATTAGCTGAGCAGTTTTTGTGATATTGTACATGGGCAAAACTCCTAGTTACAGGGAGAAATCTGACAGATATGATAAAAAATTAATTTAAATGTTTTCTGGCTACAGTAAACATACATTTTGATATTTGACTGGTTTGTGTACAACAAAGCTGAGAAATTACTTTGATGTAGCTGGCAGAGAGCAGCTGTGACTGTAGCTGTGTGTGTGTGTGTGTGTGTGTGTGTGTGTGTGTGTGTGTGTGTGTGTGTGTGTGTCTGTGTGCATATATTTGTACGAGTGAGTGATCTCATAGCTTATCCTCAGCTTTCCTGTTCCATCTGCCCACCTGTCTGTAGGTGTGTGTGTGTGTGTGTGTGTGTGTGTGTGTGTGTGTGTGTGCGTGTGTGTGTGTGTGTATGTGTGTTCCTGTGTGGGTGTTACCCATAAAAACAATATAAGCCCAGGTTAAGCCTTCCCATATTGCAACTCTAACACTTTCATCAAACTTAAATTTGTGTGTTTGTATGTACCTTTAAATTGCTGTGTGGGAGAGAGATAAAGTGAGAGATAAAAATTGCATGTAGACTTGTGCACATCTGTGTGTGTGTGTGTGAGAAAGAGAGAGAGAGAGAGAGAGAGAGAGAGAGAGAGAGAATCTGTGTTTGCATATTTCAATCACTGTTTCATGTATTCTGGATCAATACACAGCACAGAGACACACACACACACACACACACGTACTGATGATTTAAGTTGACTCGATGGTAGCTGTAGTGTGTTGCACTAACAACTAAACCAGCTAGCAGCAGCCNCCACACACACACATTCACTCCATGGGACTCATATTTTAGTCATCATAACATTGATTTCATATTGACTAATCTGACAATGGATCATTGATTATTTGCTGTTCATACTGTTCTGTGATATTTCCTTGTTTTTGATCTTTGTCATTACCTGTTTCTACACCTGGGGCTCCTATTGCACACCTGGTCAGTTGAGGAGAGGGAATCTCTCTTTGAATCGCCTCTCCTGAGATTTCTTCCATTTTCCTTATATAATAAGGTTTTTGGGGAGTTTTTCCTCATCTTCANCCTCTCCTGAGATTTCTTCCATTTTCCTTATATAATAAGGTTTTTGGGGAGTTTTTCCTCATCTTCATAGAGAGGTTAATGTGTGGGTTTGTATGTGATCGTATCTAACCTGGGCTATGCAAATAAACTTGATTTGATTTAAACTATAGAAAACATACTTTGTACATTTGTACATACTCCACACACACAATCTCCTCTGCAGATATGAGTGTGTGACTGTGTGTGTGTGTAAACTACAATCACAACTGTGTACATACTGTTGCTTATTCCCTGTTTTGTTTTTGTGCTTTCATGAGAAGACTTAGTGCCCAAACACAACACTGACATACGGGTCTAAGATCATTTTTTGTGGTGCTGGAAACAAAGTAATCAAGGTGTGCATACAATTCACCCAAAACATTTATTTTATTTTATGAGAATGAAGCAGAATAGTACGGCATCAAGATAGCTTCTCCAGAGAGATTTCTGGAAAGGCTTTCCAGAAAACAGGGTTTGCAATTAATAACTTTTCAAGAAAAATGTATCTGTACACTTTCACTTTTCCATTTTGTTTGCTTAGAATGCTACATGTTGATATCTATGTAATGGCTCTAGCTAAACCCAGTTAGCCTGACACTTCTTAAACCACAAATTAAAGGACCATACTGATGAGTTTGCATGTTTTAGCCCAAATATACAACCCGCATACATTTTATGTTACAACAATTTTCAAAACATAAAACCGTATTTTAGTTCTCCTGTTATTTTTCAAATCCCCTAACCTCTTAAAATCAAACATTCAGTTGACACACCCACCTTAAAATTCATTGTTTCTCATTCCAACACTTATGCATGATTGCAGGCAAACGTTAGTCACAGATGATCATTTTACTGTCATTTTACTTCTTAGGAGAGACATACATTGTCTTACGTGCAGCTCTGTGTTGGAGCAGTTAAAAAAAGTTACTTCAACAAAAAAAACATAACAGACTTTGGGACAGATTAGTAAAGCTTTGTGCATGACTTATCGTGTCAATAAGGGCGAATATCATCACACAACCAAATCCCCACATTCATAAATATCTGTTACCAGCATTAGATGCCCTCAAAATCCCAATTTAACTCCTGGTCGTCTAGGAAGTAAAAGTAATGTACTACTTGAAGTATCACAAATTATAAATGAAACCTTCTTATACTTTTTTTTTTTTTTTCAAATTAAACCAAGATCGTTATGGCCACGATACATAATCATGCTTTAAAACACTTTCTGCAGTGGAGAGGGGCAAGAAAATATGCACATTCACTCAGGGGAATTGTCTGTCATCTTTTTAATTGCATTCATGTAACTTTGTATGAGTGTACCTGTGAAGACAATTAATTGACTTTAATTTCAAACCTTTGCAGAGCTGTACATGTTTCTCTCACTCGCTGAATTACAAAGACCAGCAACTATGATTGCAACAATGTACTCATCAGCATTTCATTGAATTACGTTTAATAGACCTGAGTAGAAAAGGATCTGGACCTTGACGTAAGAGAACACAGCACGCACACACACACACACACACACACACACACATACACACACACGATACAAATCATAGTTAAATTATAATATATATTATAATTCATTATCTAAAAGAACAGCGACTATTAATCATCTCTGCACAGCCATGGTAGTGTGTGTGTGCATTTCACATCATAAAACAAAAGATCAGTGTGCATCAGTACAGTATATAAGTGATGTGTGTGTGCATGTATTAAATGTGTGCATATTCTCTATGCACGTGTATTTACGAGTACATTTAACACTTGTGCAACCATAATGACATATAAATTTCTCTGTTTGTGTGTGTGTGTGTGTGTGTGTGTGTGTGTGTGTGTGTGTGTGTGTGTGTGTGCATACATATGAGTGTGGGTGCATAAATGTACATAAGAGCAGTCAAGTAATCTGAGTAGAATGATGGTGTGAGCCTGAACCGTGCTATTTGACGTTGAACGCAGTTTGATTTTATAGTATTTTACAGGGTTTTATAATATTTTACAATGTTTCCATTTGAATAATGTTCAGTGCAGAGAAAACCATTTCTACGCTCAGAGAAACTCACATTCTGGTTTGCACATGCATCACCATCCACACACACACACACACACACACACACACACGGTTTTAAAACAAATAAGTTTGACAATATGATACTGGTAAACCATAGTGAGCTAAATTACAACACAATCATTCACTACTACTACTACACACACACACACAGTATGTAGAACATATGTACCATAATGCACTCACACACACATTGTCTCTTTGTCTCACTCGCACACACAGATTCATTTCCTGATTCATTAACACCTTTCAGTCTATCTTTTAGTCAGGGGTGAAGGACGGCTGGAGGGAGGGAATGGAGAGAAGAGCCACAGGATCATGAAACAGAGAATTAAAACGGGAGAACGGTGCTCTTAAAAACACAAAGCGAGAAAGCAGAGTAGAAATATTCAAGAAATGAAAGCAAGAGGTTAAAATGAGAATGAGAGGAGGCGAATGAAAAATGAAAGAGTCGTTTTTAAGGAACAGCAGGAGAAGATATGCTGGAGAATGTAATGAATGGAAATGTGGAGAAACAAGAGAAAATGGAGAGACTTGATGCTCTTACATAACAAAACATGGGGAGGAATAATTACAAGCAACTCAGAAAGGCACAGAAATATCCAAACATTTCACATGAACCCACATGTTAATACATCAAACCAGCAACACCTGTAGCCCACAAAGGAAATGTCTGTCCCTTATCTTCAACTACTACATATATAAAAGGTTTGGTATCCTGGTAATGTAATTTATTATAGCAGAATATACAAAAGCGATTTAAAAAAAAAAAAAAAAANTAAAAAAAAAAAAAAAACATTCACCTGGATATGACAGGGGGTGGGTGTAAAAACAGAATGGGGAGGTAAAAAATGGCTAGAATTTATTAAATAGTGACTGTTATTATTAAATATTGCTATGCTTTGTGAATGAGCCTGTAAAACCATGACTGCAACACAGCAGTTTTTAACACTGTAAAAGTAGCTATTCAGAGAAAGGAGGAAAATCTTTCTCATATACTGTTAATAAAATTGGATGTGCATAATAAATATTCATAAATAGTATTAAGTTGTTGATGGAATTTAAATAATGCCTGTAGCTAAACGGCTAAAATATATATGGAATAAATAATATGCATGCTTGTATGCTTCTATTCTGAGTAAGAGGCACTCCCGGTGAAATCATAAGTTTGGCTGAGATGTTGCATTTCAGAATAGAAAATCGATCTGATTTATTTTATAATCAGATTACAGATTATGCTGTAGATACCAGCCTCATCTCTGTCTTTTAAAAGTGAAGTTAATCCCATGTTAACAAATCCATTTCCAATACAACGTTTAATTTCGATTATGGATAAACAACACTGTCAGTTCATATTTTGGTAATGAAAAATATCACACTTTGCAGTATCAAACCGCCCTTCTGTTTCACATCAGGTAAGAATTTCTGCATAATGGATTCTTTGTCAATAACTGCATGGCTCATTGTCAATTATGCCTTGAATGTTGCATATTGGATTACATCATTACAAAATTTTATGAAGTAGTGTTTTTTTTTTCCATTTATGATTTTTGGTATGATGTGTGTGTGTGTGTGTGTGTGTGCGTGTGTGAAGGAGAGTTTTGCCCTAAGCATCCATTCAGGTCTGCAGCTGAATTGACGAGAACAAACAAAGACACAACACACACACACACACGCAGCAATAACACCCCTCCCACAACAACGCCTTTAGCATTTGCCACATCAGCCAGTCATAACTGACAGATTTGTCTCTGATCCTTCCTGTCTTCTTTGCAGCATTTGCAGAAAGAGAACAAGAGGATAAGAGAGTGTTTTTAATAATTGTATATATTTGTGTGTCAGTGTGCGTGACTACATGACTAAAGTTCAACCAACAGCAGCCATTGTTTTCTGAGTGTTTTAAACATGAGGAATTTTCATTTGATTTGTTACTTTATTTTTCCAGTGCTGGATATATTTGAGGCAGATCAACGAACGTGACAAAATCATACTCAATTCATTATATGCTGAAGGAAAATAGATGAATTCAAACTTGACTTCAAAATTGAAACAGTCTGTTGTTGAGTCATTTGAATAGTCCATAAAGAGTTCCAGAGCACAGCGTGTGTGTGTGTATATATGTATGTATATATATATATACATATGTATACATATATATATATATATATATATATATGGATCAGTGGATTATCATCTGTGTGTGTGCGTGTGTGTGTCCAGCTGTGGCGACACTCAATATGTTTACATCCATGTTAAATCTTTGATTATACTCAAATTAAGGCAATACATAGATTTTTTCAAATGTTATGAAAACACCATATTTAGATTGGTATTGATATAAATCAGAGCAGACTTACTTCATGCCAGACCTGGAAGCTGTCATCAGATTAAGCCACCTGCACGGACTCTCCTCACACTCTGATATATGCAATGCATCATGTGGTATTTGGTGAACTGCAGAACCCTATTAATTCTATATACTGTACGTCTTACTCACCTTTTAGCCTTACTCGCACGACATACAAATATATCTATCGATTGATTGATCGATAGATATAGATATACATATATATAGCCACAAGCAGCAATAAGTGGGGTCCAAGCACATGCAATGACTCAATGAATGATTCAGTTGTTGCCAAAGTCGTGTTTGCGGATATTCACCAAGTTTGGTGACAACAGACTTAATCATTCATAAGATATCGCAGTTTTGGTCAAATAAGCCATGCCCACTCAACGTTGTCAGCCAATTGCAACAAAACAATAAAGAATATCAAAAAAGTAAGAAGGTACTTTTTTCCGGCTTGGTTCAGACATTGTATATGCAAAGTTTCATGTCAATCAATTGAGTCAGAACTGTAGGAGTAGCGAAAAAACAATTTTGGACAAAAATCAAGATGGTGGAAAATCTAGTCAGGGTAGAAGAGGTTGGACTAAACCTTTGGANGACAAAAATCAAGATGGTGGAAAATCTAGTCAGGGTAGAAGAGGTTGGACTAAACCTTTGGATGCAGTTAGACCCAAAGAATACAGGGAAAATAATACTGATCCTATGACTTACAGTTCAATAGGTATGGGCCAAAATGTAAACGTGCTTATTATAACACCACCTTCAGGCCAATCCATGTAGTTTTTTTTTTTCCTAAGTAGTAGGTGAGATGTTGAACCAGTCTGTTAAGTTTCATTGCTGTAGCTTTTACAATGTTTGAGAAAGAAATGCTTAAAACAAAATTTGCAAAAAAAATTCAAAATGGCAGAAAAACTACCAGTTGGAAATGTGCGTTGCTTACATAGATAGATGCATCTTAGCCCAAGGAATCCAGAGAAAAAAGAATTTTGATTCTACGATCTACAGATCAGAAGTTATTGATGAAAATTTACTGTGGGTGTTATAGCGCCCCCATCAGGTTAGTTGATGACTCATTTTGTTCAGATGTCTTTAGTGAACATGTCCACCAAGTTTAAGTACAGTAGACTAATTCTTTCAGGAGATATACCACATTTTATACCACATGTTGTACAATAAGCCATGCCTACAACTTTGTCAGCCAATTGCAACAAAACAATAAAGAATATCAAAAATCTAAAATGGTACTTTTTTCTGGCTTGGTCCAGACATGCCACCTGCAAATTTTGGTGATGAGTGAGCTAAAACTGTAGGAGGAGTAGCGAAAAAAACTGTTTTGGAAACGATTCAAAATAGCAGAAAATCTAGTCGGGCAGAAATGGGCGTGGCATATATGGATAGATGCATATATATCCAAGAAATCCCAGACAAAAAGAATTTTGATTCTAGGACTTACGGTTCAAAAGTTATAGACCAATATATGAAAAAGTTTTGAACCTGTTATTATAGCACCACCTTCAGGCTGTAGCATATATAGTATGCGTAACAGTAGTATCATATGAGTATTACTTAATTTAAGGTAACGCAATCAAAGTTGCAATGTTAAGATCATAATTTTAATAACAAAATATTAATCTTATTTAAATTAAACACCACGTTATGTGGAGAATTAAGTCATTTAAACTTAATGTTTTGATTAGTTAATTAATATTCAGTCTCAGATCTTAAATTAATATTCGGGCTCAAATCTGAAAAGTAATGATTCTTTACTCATTCAGTGATTTCTTCTCCAAACTGAAACAGGCAAACAAAGTACTATTGCACAGGTTAACATTTATTTACAGATGAGAAATAGAAGAACATACAAATGAGGTAGGTATTATGTGAGATATGAAAACCAGGCTTGACAACGGAAAACTGGTGGATT
>VXCM01003614.1:0-46384 GCA_014773175.1 Lucifuga dentata
CTATTAAATTAAAAATTTGAGTTACATACAATGATTCGTAATAATGAACGGTGCACTACTTTATGATACCTCTTCCGACGTGCAAGACATCAATAGGAGCGAGAGTAAGTGTTAACCTACATGTTTTTTCATACCCCCACACACACACACATTATTATGTTTACAATGTTTTAGGATATCTGGAAGTGTTTCTTCAATGTTTCTTATGCATAGAAAGATAAAATATAGATGCTAGATACGCACCTTACATAACTGTTCCGACTTACGTACAAATCGGACTTACGAACAGCCATGGGAACGGAACTCGTTCGTAACCCGGGGCCTGCCTGTAGCCTTGTTATTTCAACAGGACTTATGCTTTTTTTTTTTTTTTTTTTTTTTTTTTTACTTCCCCTTATTTTATAGTGTAATACAATACAGCAGGGGTACTCAAATACAAATGTTAAAGGTCAACTCTGTGAGCCCAATGCCATGTCAACCCATTGTATGGAGATTGTAGGACGCTGAATCTGATTGGACTAAACCAAAGAAGAGTAGATTCTCTTACAGATAGTGGAGCAGTCGCATATGCTGAGAATTTTGACTTGTTGCAGTGATGTCTCACAGATAATACAAATAATACATACGAAAAGTATAATTTGCTCAGGTTGCTTTGGTGACAAATGTGGTTTGGTGCGGATCTGGACCAGAGTCCGGATTTTGAGGATGCCTAGGGGTTAACACTTAAGTCTTGATCTGCGCTGAACTCTTTTTTGTTATTTGTCTTTTACCGTAACATGTTAACATCTACATACTGACACACCTGTTTAGACACACAAACTTCAAGGCTAGCAATCTAGTGTTTGGCCAGCATCCAGGTTTTATTGTCTGTGGGTGTTACCAGCTCATGACTGACACAACTGGCCAATCAGGAGAGGACTTTTTGTGAGATGGCTTTAAAAAAAAAAAAAAATGCACCAAAACTGTTTTCACTCAGTATACATGGTGATGCTACAATAATAAATAAAATCTGATTCCTTCAATTTATTGATTGATAATTGGAAGTTGGTGCAGGAAAGCTGGATTTTGTGCTTGTTATCAAATCATTCATTATAAGAATATCAACAGAATGTCCAGTGTAAATGAAAACGGTGTTGATTTATCTCATTACATGATATATTTATAACCATTAGTCCACCCAAGCAACCAGAAAAGGTTCTCCAAATACCCTGTTTTGACATATAAGAGCTGAATATATTGTGGCATTTTTATTTCTCTGAACTGAGATTTGTTGACAGAGTGAAAATATCAGCTCAATATATTCTGCTTTGGGGTGACATTTTAAAATTGTGCGCCCTCTCAATCAGAAAGGACAAATACAGCTTCAACCTTATAAATGACATCATACCATTCATAACAGTTAAACAACAGCTTCTGTTTCTTGCAGAATCTTGGAATATATCATAAATTTATGATGGTCAATTTGTTCTGGACAGGGTAAATTGCCTAATTAGATTACACAGCATCCATGCAAACTTTACCTCTAAAGAAATCTGGTCATTTTGTGAAATTTCCTTAAACTGTGTTCTGTATGAAACTCTGTTATCTTTAACAAATTGTTTTAATTTGTTAAAGATAACAAATTATCTGGTTGCATGGATTTGCATTCAGTATCTTCATTATATCCAAATGACAGAAAAATGTCACACTAACACAAAGAAAAGTTTATTTTGCCTTATTACATAAAGGTACATAAAAATCGACAAATTAACCACAAAAAAAAAGTAACTACCAGTGAAACACTAAGTAAGCGTCGTGACAATTGAAGCTCATTCATAAAGCTCTTATGTTAATCAGTGTACCATTACCAAAACGTTGTTGTAAGGCTCTCACAAGTAAAAGCCAATGAAGATCAGCATGTTAATGAGCTTCTTCATATTTAAAAGCCATCATATGCTTTCAAAGCAAAAGTGACATGTTAAATCGTCAAAAAACCCTAAAATTCTCTGCTTTGGAGCTCCATATTTTAAGAGACTGACACTAAGCTAAGAGAGATAAGAGATCCACACACTGCAAGGTGGGTGTGGTGTGTGTTTTATTTTTTATTTTTTTTAGTGTCGGAGAGAGACGTGTGAGACCAGATCAAAATTTGCCATTTAAATAAATGTAGTTGGCTTCAATATCAATATGTTGATCACTATTACATGTGAGGCAAATACGATTTAAAACGTTACCCAGATTACACACCACAGACTGGGACAGGTCTTCATTTTTGTGCGTCGGAGTGTTTTATGAAATGCTTCCCCGACACATAAATTAGTTTTCTGAATGAGGGAACATGGTTGCGTGATGCTATTTGCCCTCACTGACATGTTAAATCTGGCACTGTGTTTTATGAATCCCCCCATGTGTCAGACAAACAGCGTGAATGGTACTTTGATATCGTCTTCCTCCGATTAAACAATTAAACCTGAAAATTCAAATACATTATGGTGGAACCCTGTCTGAATGGTGAATGAGTTTGTATCTGTGTGTGTGTGTTAGCCCTATGATAGCCTGGCGACCTGTCCAAGATGTTTCTTGTCTCTCTCTCAATGCATGCTGGGATAGGCTTCAGCTCCCTTTGACCCTTTGCAGGATAAATGGATGGATGGATGAAAATAATGACTTCCATAAGTACAGCATGTAGAAATTGATTTATTTTCACTGAAAGCTGCAGTACAATTCCACCTGTATCTACTTACCAACCAAAGGTTAAAGAAAATGGGTGTGTTTGCCATGTTTTGATGTTAATGTAAAACTCCCTCACCCTCGACAGATGTGCTTCATTTCTATCTAATTGAACTCTGCCTTGCTGTGATTGGTCCCCCGCTGTTTGTGAATGGGAACACTGACTGGGAAATGTCATTCATGTGTTTGGCTCCAGCTCAGATTAAAGGTCCCATTATTGTCAAATGGCCTGCTGTTAATATCCCCAGGCACATTGCTCTGTGGAGGTCACCATGTTAATAGATGCAAAACGAGCCTATTAGCATTTTATATGCATGCTGCATGAGTGAGAGTTTTTAAACAGAGTCAAAGACAGAATATCTTTATATACTGGTATGTTAAGACTTATGAAAATAATCAATTATTTTACAATGATGCTTTAAATTTCTAAAAGGACATGATGGCACTTGCAGCTTCATTATGATTTTCCTCCAAACGTTCATTGTGGTGAGCATTTTATGGAATAATAAGCTAAAATTTGCATTGTCATTGATGCATGGTGAAAGGTTGTGCACTTTGGGCAAATCTTATGGCTGTTCTTAAGCACAAACATGGTGAAAAATAGAATGTGACATCCATAAATGTTAACTGAACAATGAATGGACATATTGGCTTAATTTCAGACTTATTGGATGGAAACCAGAGCTGAACACAGAAGGGTAAACACTGAAATTGATGGTATTGATTGAATTACTGGAAACTGCCTCAGGTGATGAAGAAAAAAGTCAGGATGAATTTCTTTGGAGGGTAAAGCTGCAGAAAGGCAGAGGTCGATCTCTGAGAGAATGATGTGAAAATTTTATCACGTACTCAGACTTTCATGTGTTTCTTGTGGGTTTCTTGAACACTGGTTTGAAGCTCTGCAGTTTTAAAATACAGCCTTTGTTCTTCCTACCACAAATCTTTTGTAGATACGAGGTTTCTGTCTGCCATGAGCATACTTCACCGTTTGACATGGAGGACGACTATCATGCACCGTCATGTATGTATATAACGATCAGTGTTGCAGCAGCGAGTGAAGCAGAGTCCATTAAACGCAGCACTGGTCATTTGTTTCTGTGGTGTGTTTATGTACGCGCCCTTTGGCAGGAAAAAAAAATCTGTTTTCAATTGAACAGCTTACCAGTCTGGTATGAAAAATATGTGTTGATGTCATTGCATTGATCCTGCATCGAGATAAAAGGCAGAGCAGGAAAGTTACAAACGATATTTCATGTCCAATGCCTTTCTAAGGTTACGCCAAGTTAATTGTTGCACATTGGAGTAAAACGGAATGTGTGAGTTGATTACATTAAATACATTTTTTGGGATTTCTTCATACATTTGCACTTTATGCTGAAATTATTAGATTTTGTTGTTCTCTAAGGCAGTTTTAAACCCTGTATTACAGTACACTTCTGTACCTTTGGTTTGGTTTCACACGTAACCAAAATATATAAGCAAAAGCCATATGAGGACGTTTGTTCTGCTTATTGGTTAGAAATATCTGTAGGCAGGAGTGAGAAAATATAAACAGGAAGAGATGTACTATGCTAGCATAGTGGAATAACATGGAACAACAGCAGATTTGGCATACATTCGTAATTATAGTCACGATGAGGGCTGTACACTAAGCAAAACGCTGCCAGCAGCATCTGCAAAAACCACATTTCTTCACATGCATAGAAGATGTGGTGTCTTCAGACAGCTGAATAGGATGAAGGATTTAGCACATACTACGTGCTAATCATTAACATGTTAGTCCAAGGATGTGTTAGGTAAACTTGATATGTTAATACTTCTTCACCTCTTCTATTTGATTTGCTGTGGGGAATCCAAGCAGGCCAATGTTAACTATACACACATAGCCGTCTGGTTGTGGAACAATCAAAAAAGTGCCTTGTAGTTAATTCATAACACTTTAGATCATGTTACATCACAAACAAACTGCTCAAAAGTTCTTTTGGGGTCTCCTCATCTCCTCACAAGGGTCTAGTGGTTGTTTTGACCCACACCCACTGGTAGTCACAGCTGATTTTTCTCCTAACATTTTTTTTATGAAGATAGCTTTTACCTTTATTTATTTATTTATTTATTTATTTATTTATTCATTTAAATCTTTGAATCTTAATGGTTTTTAACGGTGTCTCATTGTTTGTATTGATGATTCAACCAGTAGATTCTCGTGTCCAATGAATAAGAATTTCACTTCAGGAACAGTAGACTCCTGAACGTCACTGCTCTGTTATTGTAAATGAGCCAAATATACATAAAAAACACTACATCACAAATAACACCACACAAGTCTTCCTGTCACACAGGATGCACTTCCTGTATGCTCGCCTCAGTGGGTCTCAGGCTTCCAATGGAAGTGTGACTGAGTCATCCATTCATTGAATAGACCCCAAGTGGGGGGTCGGATGGAGAATAGACATGACTTTCTTCTCTCTTTGTCACTGGGAATAAATGGTCATAGTTTTCTAAAGGGCAACAAAGCAGGTTTGTGACGGGAAGGCCGCTTGCCTCAATTCCCTGGAACGTCTGGGAAAATATGGTGGGAAAAGAAACTTTCCCTCAACAACCCTGAACCCCCAACCTTATGTAGAAGTGTATCACTGATGTTCACATTACATAGAATTTTGAAATGGCTATTCCATTTTGTTGCATTTGATGGACTCTTAGGAAAGATTAATACTCAAATGAAGTAAAAGCCCAAATAAATCCCCATATTTGGGAGAAAGGTCTCTCCAGTGCAGCGATATTTGGACTATAAATAACATTCCTTTGGAGAATTCTGTGGTTGGATTCTTTGAGTCAAACCTCATTACATGACTACAACACATGTATCACTTACATACATTGGCATGTGAGCTTCTCTGCCAAGCAAACCCACCAGTTGAATCATCTCATAAAAAAGAAAATAACCCTGATCCTCTCCTTTCGCTGGGTGGCCAAACCATGATAAAGCTCTTTTGATGGAGATTAATCACCCACCCCCCCCTTCCCCCTCCCTCTCCCCAAGGTGGTTTGTTCCAATTTTTTGCAGGCACGCATTTTCCCCCCTGCTAATCTCTTCAAACATTTTCAGTCGAGCCAAATGCGGGCTGGTTTGAGTGATCAAGCTAAATTGCCTAAGAGGCCATTAATAGTTTATAGGGCCGAGGCTGATGAAAGACAAGCAGAAGAAGGAGAAGAAAGCTAATTAAATCAGTGTCGGGGGGTCGCTGGTGTTTTGGGCTGGCATGGTGGGCCATAAAGATTACCATTATCACTTTCATTACCCTGGCTGATTGTTTGGAAGGGGGTTGGGGGCGGAGGGAGCGCGTGGCACAAAATTGCTTCACTGTCCCCGTTTACAAACCTCTAACAATTTCCATTATCATAAACTTACGATGCAGGTGGTGAGAGATTTGATTTCACAAATAATATGCACCCACCCTCTGTTGTATAATTTCCATGGTATGCTTGATTTTATAGATTTACAGATACATTATAGAAACAGCCCTATTAGGACAGAGTCAGCTTGGGTAGAGAGATTGGTCCAAAACTGAAAAGTTGCTGCCAACCAGCAAGTCCATTGCCAGCAACTTACAGTGTCCTGTTGAAATATTCTTCAATGAGAACCTGAAATGATGCACCTTCTTTTTGTATCATTAATGAATCAATGAAAAGTCTTAATGCTTCATTAATTTAGTGTTGACAGATACCCAGATCTCCAAAATAAGCTGAATAACACAGAGCTCTGACATAATACATAGATGTATTTTCTAGTATAGCTAATGTGATTGTAGACAAGTGCCTACTTACACAACCAGCAGACACAGAGCAACATTAGCAACCCCTGTAGTTGTGTTTCTGGCCTTCTGATGAATGTACTTCCCTTTTGTTCTGTTTTGGTCTCTACCAACTCCTGAGAAGAACATATCTGGGTCTTTATCTTTCAACATGCCTGCCTTTCTTTCGTCGTTAACTTTGCCTTTGTTCTTTGGTGCTGGACAGGTATCGCACAGCCGGCTTCTCACAGCTTTCTTAATGGAAACAGCTGCCTTCTACTGCTGCAAACAGATGCAGACAACAGGCTAATGGCTGCAGTAAATGCCTGTCCGAGAGTCAAAAGGTGGTGGAAAGTCCTTCCACCAGTCAAATCCAGAAAATTACCCCACCCAGCGTGGGCATTCTGATATGGTAAACAAGGTTTCCTCCTGAGTGAGGCAACATCCTGCAACCTTAAGTCTCAACTATGCACTGTGTTTGCAGCTATAAAACCTAAACAATTAGCTAAAAACAAAAAAAAAGGCTAAGAGCTCCATAGAGCTGCAGTGTTAATTATTCTTAGTCAGATGAAGGTGTCTTATTAGTTATCATTCTGTTAATATATTTTTAAAAATTATCCCTGTATGTTTTATTTCACAGTGGAAATGAGCTGCATGCTCCAGTTTTCCCTTTTCACTCCATGAACTGCACAGCACTCTTCTTCTTCTATTCCACTTTTATTTAGTGGAAGTCTGAGAGAGACTCTGGAGACTGAAGCACAGATAAGGAACAAGGAACTTTCTTTTAGGTATATGAACTGCCTGATAAGAACAGCATCTGAACTGCATAACAGAAAAAGTTATTAATGAACAAAAAAATGGAGCGTAGAAATGTAAAGACTCACATATGTTCACAACTTCAAATCCCCCTGCTCACCCACTGTTTGCCCAGCAAGGTAATAACAGGAATGACCTTGTTCCCATAGCAATCTGTTGTTCATTATTGGATGGCGGTTTGGACCGGGCCTGTAACTCTTTCTTATGTCTCTCCTCATCCACTGTTTCTCTCCGTTTCTTTCAGTCTTTGCCATGGACAGGGTTCTGCCAGCCTGGATGGTTTAGCACAGTGCGCTGCCACTGGTTCGGGTTTATAAATATGCACTAATGAGCAAGCCGCTGATTGTGCTGTGGCACGCTTAGTCATTACCCGACATCACCATGGAGACGCTGTCTGTGGAGGCAGGGCCGGATGCCATGGTGCTCACATATGGAGCAGCATATACTCAGGGAAACGATGCAGAGAGTGTGTATTTGAAATAAATACCTGCTAATGAGGAGTTGCAACAATATGAGGGAGGATTCTACATGCTAATACCCATAAAAGATATTTATGGATGTTTGCATTATGTGAGAAATCATTAAGTGGGAACTAATGCGGTACTCTGCTGATATTACAGTCTTTAAATTGGATCATTTTCCTGCAACAAAGTTCTGAATATAAAATGTAAAGTCACAAACAGTGATTCAAATTTAAACAAAACAGTCGACGTCGACTCTAAAGCAGATTAAGACGTGTTAAATTTAACATTGTCTGATGCTACATGATTAAAAAATAAATGGCAACCGTGATATGTAAAATTTTTATAATCATTAATATAAACTTTTTTTGCATGTGAATTTGGTTCATGAGTACATTTATACCATCAAAAACAGCAAAATAGCCACATATAAAGAAATATAGGCATAATAATCTAATACTAATGAGAATTATATCATGCATCCATTATGTTTGTCATTCCTTAATTCATTAAATTTCTGATAGTGTCATACATGCTGTGTGTATTTGACATAGTAAGCTGATGTAACGTGTGCAATACAAGAAAACTAAATGAAAGCAGAAAACCCCGGCTCGGATAAGAGATATAATAAAGATTACTATATTGCTTGAATGTTGACATACGGTACATACATTTATGGAGTGACGGGAAAGAAAACGGGAAGAGAGAATCATGTAGCAGTTTCTCAGCCCCATAGGAGTATTCATGCAATAAGAAAGAAAATATGAAATAAAAAATGTAATTTTAACGATCAAACTTGGTGGAGTCCAGCTCTCAGACGTCTGAAATGTGTGTAAAAATGGGCTTATTGGCTTTAGTAGCGTGCAGCGTGTAAATGTAAGCTGATGCTGTTGTTTCGTGGTCCGGTCTGGTCCAGCACCGCACTGGGAGAGGATTAGAGCGACAGACTGCCTGCTGGATGCCAGCCCTGCTTCTATAAACCACCATTTTGGCAAGGTGGCAGTAAACGGCCAATCAAAATGTCAGAAGACGTTATGTAATAAGACATACATCACCTCAGAGATTGTCTTATTTTATTTATTTTAGCTTGTTTGTGATTTTTTTTTTTTTTTTTTACTTTGTTTTGGCCGTGAGTTTTTCTCTAAATGCCAGCGTTGATGTTGCTGCTTTGTGTGTGAAGTAGCTGCTAACAGATGTAGTCTCACACGGGTTAAACTGTTTATGAATGTTTTCTCTGTCCTAGTGAAAAACTGCTTGAAAAATACGGGTTTATTTATTTATTCATTTAATGTTTTTTTTTCTTCTGTTACCAGGATAAGAAACGGCCTGGCAGATGGCTGAGAGGCAGCGCTGCTTTCACTTCCAAAATGCTAATTTCGTTATTCTCAAGGAAGATTTGACTGGCAGCGCTGGAATAAAAAAAACCTCCAAACTCCTTTACTTCATTTAAACAGTAAAAACAGACAATGAAAAGTATTTTTTATCCAGTAACAGATCTGTGTTGAAGTTGTTTGCTGGTCGTATCAGCAGCATAACGCACTTCTGCACCTCTTATTGCTTGATTTAAACTCTCTTGTTATTCTAAGAAAATTTTTTGATATTCATCCTGCACGACTCAAAAGCTCTTGAGCAAATGTCTCGGCACCCAGAATATGGCGTGGAATGCTTCTCGCTCTGAGCGCTGGTTATTTGTGTGATCTCTGACGCTTTGGTGAGTTTGTGGATCAGGTTTTTATAAGATCTGTCATCACTTTTCTCTCCCACTTCTGCTAATGCCGCGGCGTTCTGTTGCCAGGCGCCATAATGGAAAAACAGGATCCGGGCCCTGGGATGTGAGCACGGTCCAAGATTGTGTGTGTGTGTGTGTGCGCGTGTGTGTGTGTATCTGTGTGTGCACATGTGTCAGCTATGTGACTTGCAAGAAGGGACAGAATTTATGTGCATGGAAGTGTAAGTGTGTGTGTGTGTGGGGGGGNGGTAATATTTGCCTGTCTGCAATTTTGTGTGTACTTTTGTGTACATGTGTGGAGTTTGTATGTGAAGGGGGGCTGTGTGTGGGTTGTGTGTGTTTGTATGCATGTGTGAGAGCTATGCAGAGGAAACAATTTTAGATGTACATGCACCTCTCTCTCTCTCTCTCTCACACACACACACACACACACACACACACACACACACACAATGACAGAGAATACTGTACATCCATTACAAGTGACCACTAACCATGTCTGAGTGCAGTAATGTGTGTGTGCGTGTGTGTGTGTACACATGCAAATGCCCAGCTGTATGCATTCCTGTTGCATGCCTTCCTTTGTGCATGTGTGCATCTGCGTGTGCATAAATACATTCATAAAACAAATGTAGGTCATGGGAAACATACTCAAATTATATTTAATAAACATCTTCACCAAACTTTTTTTTTTTTTTTTANTTTTTTTTTTTTTTTCAGATCTGGACTGACAACATGTATGAAATACCAGACAACTATAAAAAGTATGAATACAAATGTAGTTAGATTAAATCTAAAAGAACCAGCTGTCTGAGTCAGACACAAACCAAAGTGAATTTCTCCCCTTCCCCTGATTTATTTTGAAATCTTGTCGATATCTCCACAATCCAAAGGCGCCTCGCTCTACCATCCATCTCCACGTGTGGATCATCCACTGTTTAAATTAGCAGAATGCTGCGTGATGCATGTAGGAGGAAGTGAGAGCATGCATTGCTCTGAAAATAGCTCATAAAAAGTTTGGGTAATTAAAGAGAAAGATCCATTGGTTCTCCAGATCAGCTTATCTGGTGCGGGGTCATGAGGACCTGGAGCCTGTCCATGCATTCAGGACTTTAAAAAACCGGAGCACACGGAGGAAACTCATACAGACATGAGTAGAACGTGCAAAGCCTTTGACCTTTTTACTGTGAGGCAACAAGCGTGATCCACTGAGCCGTCACAACTTACATAAACGGTGACGACAGTATTTTGGCTAAGAAAGAGGAAGAACCTGGTTTTCTGCAGATATTGATAATAACGCGCAGCTAAGGCCTGGTGCGTGCTTAGCATGGATGCCATGACGGCTCCGAAACGAACCGTCCGCGCGTCCTGGCATTCACGGTTCTCGCACTTTCCTGATGACAACAAATTCAGTGCTAGGACGGTGCTGTTAGGTTTCTGTTGTAGCTTCTGGTTCAGACTGCCACAACAAAACATGGAAGTCACGAGAAGAAGAGGAGGAAGAGGAAGCTGCTGTTACTTACATTGGCTGTAAGATGAAAAAAAAACAAAACAGCTACATGTTCCAGCCGTAATCCCTCATGGAGGAGCGTATAGGTGCTGGTACTTCCTCGCTTCCTCTACCAGTCATTGATCAAAGTCGTTATTCATTTTTCTGGCCCTCTATCGTCCTTTCTCCTCCTTTCCTCCTCATCTCTTCGCTCAGCCAATCGGTGATGATTGTTACTTCACATGAATCCCACCACATTACTTCAAATGTCTAGAGGTGTGCAACCTCACAAGCGACCCTCAAATACGGCCTCTGCAGTGCTGTCGGCCATTTTGGATGCGATTATGTCACATTTCCTGCGCCCATTGTAGCATGTTAGGCCCAAACCAGCAAACAAACTGATATTAGTTTAATTGAACTCGAAGTGGATATGTAGAGATGGACACGTGTATGTATGTAATCTGCTTTGAAATTGTTAAACTACCATTATAATGTCACAAATCCATTGCATCTTGGCTGGTATTTGCTAGCAGAAAGTTGATGTTCTGTAGAACATTAATAGTTTTTCCTGCCAAGCTGTCTTGCTGATGGCTAAGTCAAGACAAGCTAAGAAATATATGGAGAGAATTTGGAATCTGGAAATATTATGTAAGTGAGAAAATGCTTGAGGGGGATTGTAAAGTTAAACATTCATGAAGAAGCTGGCTCGCTGAGTTTTTTTTTTTTCTTTTTAACCCAAGCTCATAAAAATGGTTCTAAACTCAATCACGTCATGCAGGAAAGTAGTGAAATATGCAAGCATTCATCTTATTTTACCTTTTTATGAAAAACAATATAAGAATTAGACACAAATTACTGGCTTTTGCATGAATTTCTGTTATTTTATTACAAACACAAAAACCACAGATTCCTTTAGGGACTGTTGAAATATTCTGAATACTTGCGTTCTGATACAACCCAACCCTGAGAAGGCTCGCCCACATCTGCAGGCCCACTCCCACACTCAGGGAATTCCTTCAGAAATGTACACTATTTGTCTGACGGACAGGCGGGGGCTCGTCGGGGGGTGGCGGGGAGCAGGTCTTCCTGGATCACCCCATTCGACTTTAATATTGCGTGTGTGTTTCCTCTAATACACTGTGCAGAGGAAATGAGTTTTAGCTGCAGAGACGGAGAGGAAGGAGGGGGCAGGGATGGTTTTCATTTAGCTCTCTTTATGAGTCACGACAAAGCTAGCCGGGTCAGAGAGGAGAAGAGGGAGTTCATGTCTGCTTGATGTATGACAAATACACACTGGAAACACAGGCGGAGGAATTGAATTCTTCCCTTGCAGGCGAGACGATGGCTTTTTTTTTCTTTTTTCTTTTTTCTCCTGCAGGCAATGAGGTTATGGATTTGGACAGGTGTGAATGCTGATGATGAATAATAATATTATTAGCTGAATGGGCTGAGATGGATGGAGTCGGCGCTGACTTCTGATTATGACGAGTGCAGAAGGATCAGCCGCCCTGCCGGCGTTTATGAGGCATTACTGGCTGTAAACGGCAAATAAATGGCAAATAAATTCTCCATCTCGTAGCGTCAATCTGCTCCGTGTTTCACGTGTCACTCGCAGTGCAGAACGTGTGCTTAAAGGAATGTAAACACACACAGACACGCACACATGCACTATCTGGTAACATGGATGAACGCACACAGACACAAATACACATAAATGTGGGCTGAGGGCAGAGTTAAAAATACACAGATTCAAACACACACACACACACACACGCACCTGGCAGAGCATGTACTCGAATGTGCCATTTGGGAACACATATACAGTTTGTACATACACAAACGCACACATGCACACACTTATAAATGCATACATGTGCATAGGGTAAATGCAAATGCAAAGACACACATAAAACACACTGTCTGAAAGCATGTATCACACACACGTATCTGTGTAAAATGACAGATGCATACACACACACGTGCATGTGCATGCAGATATACCTAGGCATGTAGAGGCACATGTAAACACTAGATTGTTTCGCCATACACACACACCGGCTATGAACAGACACTTTCACACACACACACACACACACCATCCCTTCTCACACAATAACACAAACATATCAAGTCATAGCAACAGACACACAAACACACACAAACACAGTTACACTAATAGACACACATCTACACACACACACCTACTCACACAAAGCCTCTCACACATGCCTCCTCACACACACTGACACAAACACATCCAGTCACACCAGCAGACACACACAAACACGCACTTATTCACACAAAGAGACTCACACACACAATAGATATACACATCTAGTTACACACACACACACACACACCATCAGTAACATGCACAGGCTCTGAGCTGCTGAGAAAATCTCTGATAGCAGCAAAAGAACAAAATAAGATGAAACCAGATTTCCTGCAGAGTGAAATCATCCAGATTTAAAGCTGCAGCTCCTCCTCTAACACACACACCAAACACACCAAACTCCAGCAGCTTCACCTGCTGCTGCACCGACACTACACACAGGTGTTTCCCTCCATNCCAAACTCCAGCAGCTTCACCTGCTGCTGCACCGACACTACACACAGGTGTTTCCCTCCATGCTGGTTTGCTGTGATTTAACACAGATTTATTATATTCTAAAGGCTTTTCAGACCCATATCTCTTTGAATCAGCGACTAGCTTCTTATAAAGCTGTGTTTACTGTTGGTTTGGTTTCACACTGCAAAAAATTCAATCAAATCGAAATATATCAGCAGAAGAATCTCTCTGCTCATTGGTCAGAAATGTCTGGGGGCGGGAGAAAGAAAATCAAAACAGGAAAAAGTTTATGATGAAATGTGGATATTTTCCTGGTTGTGGTATCATTCATCCATAAACCAAGAAAACTGATAGAAGTTAACTTTGACTTTAAGATGTGTGGAAAACCACATGTTGCTTCACATGATGTGAAGACGTGAAACAAAACTTACCCTGGAAATGCTCCAAGCTCAGAAAAAAAAAAATGCTCAAAATGAAGTAGGTGTGAAAATGCCTCAATATTACTCCANCCAAGCTCAGAAAAAAAAAAATGCTCAAAATGAAGTAGGTGTGAAAATGCCTCAATATTACTCCAACATTTTTTCCTCTACAGTTTTACATTACATTTTATAGTTTATTTTATAGTATGTATATTGTAGCATGGATTGATCCATATCCAGGATTTATGATGTGCTTAAATACACATGTAGACACCTTATCGTGTTTGCTGTTTGTCTGTTCTAAAGTAATATCATGATAATAATCTGTTAAATTGTAGAGGTGTTAAATTATAATATATCCAGGAAGAAAACAAACTGTATGATTTGTGTGAGTTAGAATAAGACAAACTTTCCTTTGTATTGTACTTATTATGATGATTTAAGAGGATTAATGTTTGATAAAATATTTGACCAAAATCCAGAGAGATTTTGGTGAAAAATCAGAATGGCTGTTTAATTTTAAGGTTTTTAAGTTGTCTCCACAGCCTGGAAAAGAAGGCAAGATGATTTGTTTCTCTAATATGTCTAAAATATTATGAGTTATTATTATAGTTTTGATTCTACAATGTGTAAGAAATTTTAATTTGCTCATTTGACAGGATATACTGTAGTATTGCTGTATCTGTGGAAGTTGTGTTATACTGAATCTGGTATGTATGCCTATGTGGGCGGGGCATATATTGTATATGTAAGGCACAATAATGAAATTCATTCATATATGCTGCAATTTGATCTTAATCAAGATATGAGCTAATATCTGGATGAAAAAAAGACAATAATGCCATAAAAACAAAAAGCCATGAAAACTAACCTAAGGTAAACATGCTCAACGAAACGTTATCGGTGAACAAATTACCTCTTAAAAATATAAATCACCTGTTATTTATTAGTGATGGCAGAATTCAATTAGCGGACCTCCATCATGGCCGCCTTAATTCAAACCACACACGGTCGGCAGTCTGTCCCCAGCTGATGAAGTGTTGCGCCGTCATAGTTCAACAGGTCCTCCCCAGCTCCCACTATCAGCCCTATGACCTTTGACCTCCAGTGTTAGGGCTTGCCAACATCTGGTCAGAGGCACCCTGTCGCCCCTGTCGCCATCTAGAAGGTGGGAGGGAGGGCGGCAGGCGGTACGGGTCCACATAATTCACACCTCAGCGGGCGAGGCGAGGCTTTGAAGCTGGCGTTTCAAAGAGTCGGTGGGGGTCGGCGGTCTGGGAGGGTCAGAAAACATGTAAATATTATACCTGGGATTTGAGTTGTAAGACACACCGGTAAAGAAGCTTTAAAAGGCACTTTATGTTTTATTTGGTCTTAGAAATGTATTTTTTTAAACAAAGAGAAAATATGGGAATAGACCTCATGAGATAAACCTCAAAAAACATCATAGTTTTTAAATTATAAAGGCTAACTAATATAATAAATGTAAAGAGTACACTCTTTATAATATTGAAGTATTTTAAATATAAAAATTAAAGTTTCAATTTTTTTCCATATAAAAATCAGTTTGTATGACTTGAAAAGCCACATTTTATGATGTTTCAGTGACTTGCAACATGAAATCTTGACATTTGACTAAGGAGGATAATAAAGCAAAGTGATGTTAATATTATCTTGATTCTTACTTTAAAAAAAAAAAGCGTAATTTACAATATAATCATTCTTAAATGGCTGATAGAAATTAATTTATAAATAGGAAAATCCACAACAGTTTTGAGAATTAGGACCATACCGATGTTTTTGATTTTTGAGCCCAATAAATATTTTCCACTTCCCCTTTACGTTATTTATTCAAACGTTATTTATTCAAATTAATCAAATGTTCTGCAAAACCACTACACAGAGCCACTAATGGCGGCAGAGGGAAAAGCGAAGTTGGCATTAGCTAAACTTTATTTAGCATTGAAAAGAATGCAAAGAAAAAAGGCCAGAAAATAGTGCATTCATTCCGCTGACATATGTTATAAATCTTCAAATGTCTGCATGCGAGTTTGGCAACTTTACTCATGAACGTATTTATATTAACGCTGGTGCTAGCATGATAGCTACAGCACGTGCTAGTCTCATAGCAGCGGAAGTAGTGAATGTTTAATGTATGCTACGTGCATGGATGTGTTCCTCAACAGAGTTTGGGGTGGNGGGGGGGCATGAGTTCCATGAGACAAATATCAGGGCCCAAGTCCAAAAAGGTTGAGAACCCCTGATCTAGAGGTTAAGAAGTAACCGTGAGGTCACATGTTCAGCCTGCTGCCACGCTCCATGTCCCATCAAAGAGACACCAAGCTTCTCCGTGTGATCTTCCGCCAAACGCCGCAGATGTAAATGTCTTTCTCTCGTTAGCAGACAGCTTGACAGCGGCATTTGTTGCTACCAGCTCAGCTGTGGCCTACTTCTGACGGCGGCCTGTTCTGCATTGTGAAAACGTGAACTTTCCCGCGCTGGCAGCTGCAGAAGCCAGTCACTCCCAACAAGAAGTCCCATCTGTGCATCGTTGCCGAGAATGTGACCAAACTAAATAGCAGCGCAGTACGCTGGCTTTCAAAGGCGCCATATGTTTTCCATATTCGCACTAAATCAACACTGTGAGGCAAATTGTGTTTTCATTTGAAACGGCCTATTATGCAACAAAAGCACATGCTGGGGAAGAAGAAGAATGTGCTACCACGGAGGAAAAATGTGCTACGAACCAACCCCGCTACCTCTCCTCCACTCAGGTCTCTGAAAAAAACATAAAGCTGCAGATGGTTCACATTCCACACATGCACACTGAGAAATGCTAATTCAGCGTCCGGGTAGAGGCGGAATAAATACTAAAGGCTTTACAGAGCTTTTTAAAAGACGACTCCAAACTCAAATCTCAAGTTATCAAGAGAAAACTGCAAATCTTTAGCGTCCCTGAATGTTGACAGTGGCTGTCTTTACACAATCCCTGTTCTACTGGAGTATTTTTCTGTTGTTGTGAAACAAATGTGTGCAACAAAAAGCTCATACTTTTGCACATACATACATGTTGCTACCTCTTACAGAGACGGCTAAAGCCTGGTGCACGCTTAGCATAAATGCGATGTGTATCCTGACATTCGTGGTTCTTACCCTTTCACAACGACTACACAAGACGTACGACCAGTTTGTCTCTGTTTCTCTGCGCTTCACGAATTGTATGATTCAGGATGATCTCTGCAGTTTAAAGACTCTTTAGCTCTGCCAGGATCCTCGTGTCTTGGTTCGGTCTTTTTTCTGGCCTTCACGCATAGACGTTTCCACTTCATACGACCGGAATGTTGGTCAGACCTATCTCCTGTCAGGAATTGGCAGCCATTTGTCAGCCTTTATAATCCCTCATGGAGGAATCATATAGATGCTGGTACTTCATCACCTCCTCTGCCACATTGGTTTGTGGTTTTTTTTTTTTTTTTTTTTTNTTTTTTTTTTTTTTTTTTGGTCAGTCGTCGATGAAGTCACATTAACATCACACAGATGCCATCCACATTGTTTCAAAGCCATCCTCAGTTGCTGCCTAACATATCAGGAATAAACCTGTCTTAAGGCCTTGGTCCATTCGCCCTAAAAAACTTACCCAGTCTTTGCTTTTATGTTTTAAGTCGACTCTGTAATAAAATCAAAGTCTAAAGTCACCATTTTTGTGACTTCATCTGCAAGTCTCAAGTCTCAACTGTTCAGCTCTAACTTCCGGATAAATTCTTAAAATGACCTTTTATTCCGATCAAATCATATGGAGAGAATCGGGAAAAGGATCAAACATGTCTTCTCATATACATGTAAGTGAAAATCTGGAATCCAAGCCAACATTTCGTGCATTGATGTCTTGCATGAAAGATGAAGATGGATTCCTGTCCTGGTTTTCTAAGTTTCTGTGGAAATCTTGAAGTGTTTTCTTCCTGAGAACAATTAGCGGAGCGATGGAGCGGCAGAGTGAGCGAGTCAGTTTGTATGTGCCAAAGAACAAGCGTGGGGAGGTGGGATGGGTGTGCTGAGGGAGTTCTGGGCCAAACAGGGACATGCTAGTGTGTGTGTGTGTGTGTGTGTGTGTGTTTGTAGGGANGGAGTTCTGGGCCAAACAGGGACATGCTAGTGTGTGTGTGTGTGTGTGTGTGTGTGTTTGTAGGGATCTGGCCAAGACGTGTCATATTTGAAACAAGTTTCTCCCTGCACTGTTCAAACCTGCTGAAAGTATTATGTAACAGTGCACACACACACACACACACACACACACGGAAACACACACACACACATACACAGTTAACTGACCAACATCACCCTACGCTCTGAAAGAAAATTTCCACTCAATTTATGCCTCAGGTCTTTGGGGAAAAGTGCAGAGATGAGGGCAAGCTGCCTGTGCAATTGGGCAAAGAGTGAAAAAACAGAGAGAGAGAGAGAGAGAGAGAGAGAGAGAGAGACCTGGGAGAGGCATTTAGGGGATTTGGTAATTGTCTGGCTGTGGCCTCTCAAAGGAGCTCAGGTTATGTTATCTGTTGTTATGCTGAAATAACCTGGCTGGTGAACAATGAATGGCAAAGAGCCACGGTAAGACGGATGTTCAACAATGTTCAGAACTCCATCTAATACTTTAATGCTTATTAAAGGATAGCTTCCAATTTTTTTAACTGTATCTTGTTAAATAGTCCCTTCTGATATGCATGGAACATCCAGGTTCTGAGTTTGATTTGAATGCAGCATAAGCTCATATTTAAAGTATGAGCACCAGATTGTATTCCAATTTAACAACCTGGTAGCTCTCCGACTGGTCATATTTCTCAATTTAATTGCTTTTTGTCCAAGATCATGGTGTTAATTTAAGTTTGTTATGTATATCAGGAAATATTCTCCTACATCATTTTTATTAAGTTAAATTTTGGTCAGAATTTGGAAGTTTGGCCAAACAGACAATCTGAGCAACAACGCGTCACAAAAAAAATACCAAAAGTGATTTAAGCGGCACCGAGGCTCAACCAAAAAAGGAACAGGATGAAGAGTGAAGCTCAATTTTACTGACCATGTGTAAGTACCCTAACGCACCCCTGTGCTTACCTGAGTACATGGTTTGGTCCAGTTTAGCGTGAGGCAGAGAAGGTAGAACTTTCACTTATGGGAGTTTCATTTTTTTTTTTTTTTGTTAAAAGTGTTCCACCTTGTTAGGGTGTGACATGCAACATAAAAGTAATCTAAGTAAGAGAATGAGGCCTTACCCCAAACACTGGAGGTTTATGAGTGTTATTTAAAGGTTTATGGGGCCCTGCGAGGTAACGGCTTGAAACATCCACACGGACTATTAAATAAACCAAAAGATAAAAGATGAAAGAGGGTTGTCCAACTATAAATTATATAACATTTGCGAGTTCGCAGCGGCACCGGTAATGTACACGCTTCATATCCATCACATAGTCAAATTACAGACTAATGATCCAAACCCATGCGGTAATGACCCTTCATGCTACTGCTGGATATTCCTTTTGAAGCTCGGTTACCGGGCAGGTTCAGGTCGTTACAGATCTGAAGTATCGTTTTGGCTTTGACTTTTATCAGGACCTGTTATATTTAACATCGTTCCCTCGCCTAAACTATTGAACTCTTTCCTCTTAACCTTTTACTTTCTGCTTTGTGCAGCTGAGACAAACAACTTTTAATGTGGTGAACTCCTATATCCTCTTTTTTATTTTATTTTATATTTTTTTGTAGTCCACAAATGTCAGCCTTACCGCCAAAGCCGATCCGTGTTACAATCAGGTTTTATAAGAGCAAAGATAATGACTTCTCTCTTCTTTTTATTCTGGAAACACATTTATAAACTGCTTAAAATACACAATTAAAGGATGATACAGGCGATTTTGCATGTTTGAACCAAATAAACAGTATACAACCCACTTACACATTACATTTCTGACAATCCTTTCCAAAAATGTAATAATACATTAGAATTTTTTCCTCCCTTCCAGATTGACATTGGTTTCATTTCATTCCAGTATGCTATAAAAAATAAACTGTAGAGACATGAAATGTGCTTGAGATAAATAATTCATCACAGCAAACACTATGTCTATCACGTTCTTGTCAAAGTAACTTTATTTAACTGGTTCAACATGGAAGAAAATGTACGTCTCGGCCAGAAAATATAGTCCCAGGAGAAGGTGGCTTTTACTGGGACATTAAAATCGACCTTCCCTTTTACATTCACACATATATGTTAGCAGGCAAAACATTGAATTTTAAGGTGGGTGTATCACCTGAACATTTGATTTTGTAAGATTAGGAGATTTGGCAGAATAGCAGAAAAACTAAAACACGGTGTTATGTTTTGGAAATTGGTTGCAGTAATTTAACATTATTTTTAATTGGGCTTAAATGTGCAAAATCACCGGTATGGTCCTTTAAGCATTAATATGTTCAATAAAATCTATTCCCTTTCTGCATAACAGGACACCTTATCTGTTTTATATTGTGCTTACGTAAATACTTTTATGGGAAATGTCAGTCAGGTTGCTTATGTTTGGAGGGATAAATCCGGCACTTGTAACCATAGTAACTGTTTCACAACTGTACTGTATGTGACAGTATATATTAGTTGAAAATGTCACATAATGTTACTCTGAAGTGGAATCAGCTGTCTTGTTATGTCAGAAGTGCAGGAATCGGTGTTGTGACATTAACGCAGACACCACACACTGACGCCGTGAGACGAGATGAACTGAAACTCGGCGGCGACGCAACCAGACGTGGAAACGGATCCCGACATGAGCGACACCTGAGCCGGAGCACATCTGGTTCAGGGAGTCAACCCTTTCCCTGGGCCACATGTGGTTTTCATTGTGGCGACATGCTGCAGGGTCGACCCTTGCCTGTAAGGAGCTAACCTGAGGCAGCGCCCCCAACATCTGGAATGCTGCTGGACGTCTACCCGGCGGGCTCGACTTGACCCACTTTCAGTTCCTTTTTCTTTTCGGTTGAGTGAGTAAGTTGGCCAGGCTTCAGGTTGCTTTAACGTGACGGACGAGCGGCGGGCTGTAATGTTGTAGCTTTGGTTTGAGCTAATTATGCAATTCAAGTTGAGGAAACAAGCGTCTTTACTGTGTTTTTTTCTTTTTTTTTNGGAACTCTTGAATCTCTCCAAAAGATGTTACATAATGAGAAATAGTTGCTTTGAAAAGCACGTTATTTGCTGTGAACCCAAATTAAAATCTTGTTTAATTGGATAAAGCAACAACAGACTGTTTGTACACACTTTTCTCACCTTTCATGTAATAAAATTTAAAGGACCATCCCATCATTTTGCATGTTTGAGCTTAATATATTAAATTTTCATGCACGTAACGTTACTGACAATCATTTCCCAAAGCATACTACTGGAACGGTGAATTAAAAATGTTTTTCCTACCCTCCAGAACACCATTGGTTTCATCTCATTCTGGTACACTATTAAAATCAACTTGTTGACACTTGAAACGTTCTTGGGATAGGTAATCCATCATNTCTGGTACACTATTAAAATCAACTTGTTGACACTTGAAACGTTCTTGGGATAGGTAATCCATCATCCCAAAGACACAATTTAAGTCCTATCAAAATGGACTTGCAGCCCTGTGGTTTTCATTTGGATGTCCAGTTGTCATTTTGGGCATCTAATCCATGCACAAGCACCCCTGTGGACTCGTGATGTGATCTCTTGTAGGCTCTGATCCAATTTGGACTCCAAAGCGGTCTAAAATCCAGAGCGGACCAAAACATGGTTTTTATGGTCGACTGAATGCAGCCGATAGAAAAAAATATCTTCAGATGCGAGTGGAACTACAGTTATTAATTTGGGGTTTTGTGTTAAAAGGGTTTTGTTATGTGGACTCAGCGTTAACTAGTTAGCTAGCTACAGAAATAGTAGCTACGTCAGCTGCCGTTTTTAGTCCATGCAGCCTGTTACTTCCTTCTCTTTTCTGTCCTCCTGCAACAATCCTTCCCTCTGTCCCTATTTATTTTTGCCTTCTCCTCTCCCTTTTTGTGCTTCCTTCTTCCCTTTTCTTTCCCTTATTCATAATGATTACTTTTATTTTGGATACTTGATTACATTTACTTTTCCCCGTGGCTTTACTTGTACTTGAGTACAATTACAAAATTAGTCTTTTTCTAAATATAAGATGATATCTTCATGTTCAGGTGTGCAATATGCTGCCACATAACCATTAAACCTGATTTCTTTCACGCTAGCACCGCTCTGTTTCTGAGGGAAAAACAAGCCATTTTTAAGCCTGGGAGACGCGTGAGGGATGGAAACATTTTCCTGCAGTTCACCCGCTTTGAAAAATAACACGACTTTATGCTAAGCCACAAGAATCAACCTCCTCTCCTTTTAACAGCTCCAAAGATCTACGAGCAATTTGTCCCCTGCTGGGTTTCTAAAAAAAACATGGCTGCTTTCCTTAACTTGGCACTGCATAAAATTACAGTTAATGTATGAGTCCTATTTGTCATCGCTCCGGTTTGTGTGGTCTTTCCAAGCCGCTTTAACAAAAGATCTATGGCTGAGGATTGTATTTAGCATCCAGATCACCGTGCCGCTGAATGCAGGTGACAATGATTAATCCACTTACTATTTTACTCCTGACCTCCACGGGATACACACACACACACACACACGCACAAAATCATGCCCAGACACTTTCCCCGGCTTGACTGTTAAATCGCATTAATCGTTGGCTATAATTTCTCAGGCTTTTTATGCCACCGGCGAGTCGTGGCATTATGCGCTGAGATAATTTGTCAAATGAATATTTTCTTATCGCCACTGCCGCTTTGCATTGTATGAACTGTTTCCACATCATCATGAGTTTGAAGCAAATTAGAAGTTTTGCGGACTTGGAAAAAAAAGAAATTTCCCACAGAAATAAAGGATGTCTGTTGTTTTATTCTCATTTGTTTAGGGCACTAAATCCGTTGTTTCTCTCTACACTCAGGCTGATCTGGCTGGAAGCCTCCAGGGAGAAGACCATTCAAAACAAAGAAATGCTCTGGAATAAATTATACATAATGAAACAGAGCAAAGCAGACTCAACTCTGACATAAGTATGTTCAACTCCTAAACCACCAAAGCTTCATATCCTAAAATATTATCTACAAAGTTTTAAAATGCTGTTATCTGTTTGCTGTTTGACATTGTCCTGGACCTGCTGCGTTTCGTGTCCATCCTGTTCTTTCTGGGTTGTACTGTCCTGCATAGAGATCCTGTTACTGGCAAAGACATTCTTTTCCCAAACTGATGAGTCTTTTTCAGCGTGTCCACTGTGTACGTCCATGGTGTTCTTGGTGATTTCTCACTCCGACAGCTCCGCCTCAGGGAGGGAACTGATGTCCACGTCATTAGTCGACTGTTTGGGATCTTCGCTGGTTTGATGAAACTAGAAAACTAAAGGAACAAGCGATGGAAAAGGTTTAAAGGACCATACCTGTGATTTTGCATGTTTAAGCCCAATAAATACTGCCTACTGACAACCATTTCCCAAAACATAGAACTATAGTTTTATTTTAATATACTAACTATACTATTTTAATATAATAACTATAGTTTTAATAACTATAATAACTATAGTTTTAGTTTCCAAATCCGTTAATCTTTCAAAATCAAATGTTCAGGTGATACATCCACATTAAAATTCAGTGTTTTGCCCGCTAACACTTATGCGTGATCATAGAAGACAAGATAGTTTAAATTTATCAGTAAAAACCGTCTTCTCCGGGGACTATATTCTCTGGCGGAGACATACATTTTCTTCTGCGTAGCTCTGTGTTCCGGTTCAATTAAGTAACTCTGACAAAAACTAATAACAGCTTATGATTTGCTGTGATTGATTACTTGATGGATCAAACACATTTCAAATCTCTAGTTCTGGAATTAACCTGAAACCAATGGTACTCTGGAAGGTAGGAAAAACAGTTCTAAAATCTACCACTCCAGTAGCATGTTTTGGAAAATATGGCTGTAACGTAACATGTATGTGGGTACTCTTTATTGTGTGTAAACATGCAAAATCACCAGTATTGACCTTGAAGTCTTGTGGCATTCCATTTTTTTTTCACAGACAAATTCAAAATGTGCAAAAGAATAGTTGGATGGAAAACTGCTTAGCGAAGATAAGCTGGATTTTTTTGCTGAATCATACAGAAACAAAGTTCTGCTTGGCGAGTGTTTTGACTTGGATTGGACTCCCCTGCTCAGAAAGCAGCCGCTCAGATAATGTATGGCGTTCCATATTAGCAAATGCCAAGGGGAAGTGAAGGAGGGCATGTTAAACGAGTTTTGGAACGAAGCACATCACTTCATTTTAGAATCTGCAGCGTTCCAGCTGGACAGAAGTTCTCTTTGTTGTCGTCATAATTAAAGACGATGGAGGAGTGTGTTTAAACTTAAAACTGGTCCACTGAAGCTTTAGGTTCACTTGGAAGAATCTCCCTCCTCTCGTGCCATCCTCCTTCCGTCCCTTCCTTTCCGTGGGAGCGAGCCCTCTCCAGCCCTCCACTCCGGCTCTGCGCCAACTGTTGTTTGGCTGCAGAACGTTATTTGGAATTCACACGCATCTGAAGGGGACACAGCAGGCGTGATTTCTCAGCGCTCCGGGGGTGTTCTCAGCTCTCGGGAGGAGGTGGCAGGGGGATTTTTTTGGCTCTCGGAGGGAACGCTTGGCTTGGCAAATCATAGATGAAGGAAATAGCAATGCAGCCACGTTTGTGAATGTTCTCATTGTTAGTGGCTCACATGGCTTGGAGATCATTTGAAGGGGTCTTTTGCAGGCTGAAGGGGGGTAGAGGGCATCTCAGGCCTTCTCTCCTTCCTCTTTTTGTCTTCCCCTTATCTCTTTCTGTCTTTTCCTGGCAGGAATGGGTCGTTAACTAGATCGCAGACTGAAGGGGGATGAACGATTTCATTTAGGATGGGGGGTTAGGGTTTTTTTCTGCGAGCACTGCTTGAAATTTTACAGGTTCCTACGGGACGAGGGGTGTTACAATAGCTGCACAGTCTTCCTGCTCCTCTGACAAAAGGCTGTAATGGAAGGAACTCTGATCCATGAATGAAATGCTTGTGTCATCCGTCAGATATGCTCCAGTTAGAAAATGTGAGACATTTACAGTTCTGTGCTGGTTTATTTCAAAGTCTGACAGGCGATATGACGGAACTAAGCAAAATATCAAAATACTGCCAGATACCGACAGCTACAATATGAGTGTATATCAAAGCAAAATCTACAGATCTTGTTCTCAATAGTTTTTCTGATTTTCGGGTTTTTAGCAAACTGAATTGCTGGGCAAAATTTACATTTCAAGATAAAAGCCTGAAACATCAAAAAAATCAAAACTAACTTAAAACCTGAATAATTATTACAAAAATCAGTTCATGTTTTATGGGATTTGAGTCAATCTGGGACAATAAACTAATTTCACTAAATGTAAGATTAGGAATTAATATTAATTTTTTTTTAGCATTTATCTGTGGAACTTTCATCTGATGAATGGAAATTTGTCATTCTTATTTAAAAGGGCTTAAAGGTTTTGGTAGTTACAGTATTTACTAGGTTTAATATTTGCATATTTTTTCTTTAATATATATATTTATCAGTCTTTATAAGAAAATAACTCTTCTCGTGCTTTATCACAGTATTTCACAAAATTTTATGACTCTTCAGATAATTGGATAATTCACTGGATAATTGATGAATAGTTGATGTATAATATGCAATTTTATAGTGTATATAGCTTTCTGTCACACATTGTGTGTTTTTCTTTTCTTTTCTTTTTTTTTTTTTTAAGCTAATTCCAGTATTGGTTTCAGATTGTATTTGGAAATTTGGCTCATTTCAGACTAAAAAAAAGAAAATCTCCACCAGAATGTTTTCCTGGTATCCTGACAGCAGGATGTTGGCTTTAAAACAGTAGCTAGACAGGAACTCTGGCAGAGAAGATCAAATTTCCAGAAAATACAATACAGACATGAAGAAAATACAAATGAATGAGTAAAAAGGAAAAAGCTTTACAGGTTGTTTGGTGTTCTGACTGGGGTGTGTTGATGGGATATGGATGTGGGATAAGTCATCCGTGCGTTTTTTCAGCATGGATTGGATTAACTGTAACAACCTTCACTCTGGCTTCATTCATTCCTCCAACTGGTGCAAAACGCTGCAGCACAAATTATTACCAGGATCAAGAGACGCGAACATAAAACTGTCATAATGGCCACCTCGCACCGGCTCCCTGTTAGCTTTCATATTGATTTTAAAATTCTACGACTGACTTTTAAAGCTTTGAATGGGTCTGATCCAAACACATCACTGACCTCTTAACCCCTGGTGTGCTGAGTGTCCTCTAACATCGGGCACGGCGGTGAAATAATGCAATGTCTATTCAGCTTATACACAGTCATTTATGCCTTTTAATTCATTTCTCAGACAGAAAATTGTTTATGTCTTTTAATTGCTTTTTAAAACATATTTTGTACTGCATTATTTCATGTTCTTATTGTTCCTTTTTGTTGCTTTATACACAGAAATGCCAAAATAACAATGCAGTCCAATACAATGCTATAAATGACAATATAGTTGAATACACACCTCCCACAGTGTCGACAAAACCGGAATATTATAAACTTGATAAAGGTAGAATTTATTATGATATATTGAATTTCATTAGCTTATACAAAGGCCACATACTGGTAAAATACTGTATATTTCACTTTTTCTTTGTTTTCCTTCTGTTGATTTGTATGATGTTTGTTACGAAACAAGTAGACTGACAGAATGTGAAATAATGTCTTTAGAAAATCGTCAATACTTTGATTCAAATTTGCTGTTTTGTAACTGTTTATAGAATAAAAAGTCCCTGCAGTTATTCTGAAAATGAATTAATTTGAAGAAGACATTGGTCAGCTGATGATGCTCATCTTGTGTGAATTGATTTGTTTTAAAGGACCATACCACCCATTTTGCATGTTTGAGCCTAATATATCCAATTTTCATACATGTTACATTACTGAAAATCATTTACCAAATGATAAAACCATATTTCAGCTTTCCTGATATTTTGCAAAATCTCTTAATCTTTCAAAATCAAATATTCAAGTGATACACCCACCTTAAAAATCCATGTTTCTCCTGCTAATAGTTACACAGCCTTATGAAGTCACGGTCCTTTAAATTTTTCCATAAACGCAGGTCTTCTTTTGGGACTATATTCCCTGGTGGAGGCATACATTCACTCCACGCTTTTTATTGAGCTTAAACGCTAAAATTACATAACTTCTAAAAAAAACCTGAATACACGTCTTGTTGGTGATGATGGATTACCTATCCCAAGAACGTTTCAAGTATCGACAAGTTGATTTTAATAGCAGAATGAACTGAAACCAATGGAGGTCTGGAAGGTAGGAAAAACATTTTTAATTCACCATTCCAGTAGTATGCTTTGGGAAATGATTGTCAGTAATGTAATGTGTAAGAAAAATGAATATATTAGACTCAGACATGCAAAATGAGTGGTATGGTCCTTTAAGCATTGCTGCTATTTGCTTTGCTTCCTTTATGCAAATAATTGCTTTTATTCTCCAGACGTGAATCATTCATTCATGTTTGTATTGGTTTTAGCACAAGTTCAAATCCTGCGTCCCGCATTTAGGCAACGTGGGAGAAATTAACCATAAACGCTTGTCTACCTGATCGAATTAAAATTGCATTTTTGAAGATCATTTACATCTTACTATATCATGTTTTTAAATTGGGAAAAGTACTTATGATAAATAATAAATCAGTACATTTAAATATTCATATCAGTCTATTTAAGATTCAGTTTAGTATTTTATTGAAATCTGATTAAAAGGAGCTGTTTTGTTGGTATAAAGAACAACCAAAAGGCCTGGAGACAGAAAACAGAAACAGAGAAGGAATCACAGAGGAGAGGAAGCGAGGGAGGGAGGTGAAGTGATATGGTTATGGAGGAAGAGGAGCGAAGGATGATGTGTGAAGAAAGGAGGGGGAACTGAAGAAGAGGAGAAGGAGACGCAGGCCGTGTGTAGAATGACTGTCTTCCTGTAAGAATGCGCTCTGTGAACTGGATGACACGTAAAGACAAAACAATCTCTGTGTGAGACACAAGACAGTCAAATGGGTTCTTTCTGGTTTGACTGTGGTGTGACTCAGTGTGTGTGTGTGTGTGTGTGTGTGTGAGAGAGAGAGAGAGAGAGAGAGAGAGAGAGAGAGANGTGTGTGTGTGTGTGTGTGTGTGTGTGAGAGAGAGAGAGAGAGAGAGAGAGAGAGAGAGAGATGAAGAAAAACTGTACAGTACTGTGTTACAGTTTGAGAAATACATGCAAAAAATCAGTGTGGGAATATATTGTTTGTCAGTAATGTGCATTAAAAGCTTTTATGTACAATCATACAACATAATACAATCCATGTACTGTATGTTGTCACATCATGTATTGAAAAACTTGTAAGTATATGAGTATTAGCAGTAAAATGTACTTAAGTATCCATAATGTCCATACTCAATGTGAAGAAGAGCAAAGTTCAGTTAAGAAGAAAATTATTTTTTTTAAAAAAGAACAAAGACTGAAAAATAGAAGAACAATGAGTGAAATGAGAAAAGATATTAGCTGAATTTTGAATCTCATGTTTTGAAAGCTGATTTTGCAGCTTAACTAGAAATCCAGTGACAATCATCATCAGAGGGAATTTTGTTTTCATCCAGATCTTCTTCTGGATTGTTACAGTGCTTCTTTTTCCACCTGGTTTGGTTTGATTTCACACAGGAAAACATCCAATTCAGCAGAAGTCATGTGACAACACTCTCTCTGCTGATTGGTCAGAAATGTTTGGGGGTGGGAGAAAGAAAATCAAAACAGGAAAAAGTTTACTATGCTGGTAAAACTAAATAATACGGAACAAAGATGGAATTAAGATACTTTCTGACTACTATAGTACAGTCATAATCATTATTTAGGCCACATACAAAAAAAAAACTGACAGCAGAAGCTGAATTTGACTTCAAACAACGTGTGGAAAACCACATGTTCTTCACGTGATGTGGAGAAGACGTGCTGCCTTCAGACGCTGAACGGGAGAATGAAGCAACATACTGAGGACATACAACATGCTAACCTTCATCATGTTCATCTCGGTATGATTGATGTGTTACAGCATTTCACAGGATCTGTTTCAGTTGTTATGTTTGTCTGATCAAAGGTGGAGTTTAACTGTGGTAAAGTTTGTTTTACGTTCAGAGCATTTAATGGCTTTAAGTAGAGACAAGCAAGTAAAATAAACCTTGTCCTGAACAGGAGAATGGAGCACATGCTGAGCACATACAACAACACGCTAACCTTCAACATGTTCATCTGAAGACGTGTTGGGTAAATTTTCTACAACCGTTTCACAGCATCCGTTTCAACTGCTACAGCAAATCAGAGGTAGAGTTTAACCGTAGAAAAGTTTGTTTTACATTTGACATGTTTAATGGTTTTAAGCGGGAGATAATTGATGAGCATCTAACGTAAAAAACATCTTGTTGTAGGTAAGCAGTAACCAAATGTTAGCCTCTCTGGTTCTGGATCAATCAGTAGAGCAGTGGATTACCTTGTTGTTGGTTCGGGACCGGTTCAAACCGCCCCACAGCTCGATTGGAATCAGACACAGAACATTCTCTCTAGATGGTCTGGGTCTGATTATATGGTCAAACTAATCAAACTTATGGAGGAAACTCTCCAGGGTCTGAAACAAACACTCGATGTAAAAATACCAAAAGTCTGCAGCTCTAACAGATTTCAGTCTCCTTTAGTTTATAGTTTTAGTTTTACTCAACAAATACGCTGAAGTTGCTTCTTTATGGTTCTCACCAACACCTGACCAAACGACTGAACAAACTCTGATAAGCAAACTGAACACAGTCTATGAAATGTGAAATAACTGGTCGTCAAAGCCAACAAGTGGCCGAAGAAGAAAGTGGAGCATCTAACAAAATAAAAACCCAGAATTTTTTTTTTTTTTTTACTCAGAGAAGCAAACAGCTAAAAAGCATGAATATGGACTTAAATTCATCAAGTGCACAGAAACATGATTCTAGTGGGTTGCTAATGTTGCTAATGTTGCTGGATGTGAAAGTAACCAAATATTTGCACATTTAAGTCATAAAAAATATATATATGCAAGGCTGTGTATGTGTAAGATCAGTCTGGAGTTTTCTGCCCCCTAGTGGCCAAAAAAAGTGATGATTACAGTTTTAAAATAATGCGTATTTGACGCTTAAACTGATTTTACTGCCAGTATTTGCTAACTGTAATATTTTGAATGCAGGACTTGTAATGGATTATTATGTTTCCATTGTGATATGAATTTTAGTTAAGTAAAAGTCTAAGTACTTCTTACACCGTTGGTAAATGGTGGAAGTAATAGTAGCCGTCATAGTTAATGTTTAGTTCGTGTTGGTGAGTTTCAGATTTCCCTTGTGGCTCAGTGCAGCAGAGAATAACAATAAAGACAGAAAGTGATGTTTTGATTCCCTGCGGAAGTCCACATCACTTCCACAGCGAGACAAACAAACACGGCGAGTCCTTTAATAAGATCCTCAAATAAAACTCGCCACCGTACAGGCGCCCTCCGCACATCTCAATATTACAGCTATGCTATGGAAATACTGGCGCATTAACCTCAGCCTCCTCCTCCTGCTCCACGTGTTCAATCAATGTTGAACACATCCCAACCAGCACGCCATTCATTATCAGACATTATAAGTAACGTTATCCCTCAGCTTTAAACATGCCCATCGACCTGGGGGCCAGTTAATGATAGAAAAATGATATCATTTGCAGCAATATTCCTTTGGAAGCTGACCCTGAAAACCACACGAGGGGGTCTCTTCATCTTGACCACGTCGGCTATTGATTTCCACTGAGGATAATGACTTTTTATGTCTGTAATATATGAGGGGATGTTTGAACGTAGGCTGATCTGTTTGCTCATCGCAGCCCACTTTCATTGCCATTATCAGGGGAGTCGTGCTGTGGAAAGCAAGAGGCAGTATATATCAGAAAACACTATATGGGCAGTGCTTAGCAGGCTTTTCCCCAATCTCACCAACAGCCTTTATCTGAGGGCCCCCTCTCATTCCAGTGATATACACTGCTAAGGGTTGACTGATAAGTTCTGAGCCTGTAGCATAGATGGATTCAACTCAGAGGTGTTGCTGTTTATTTTTCAGCACAGTCTGCTTTCAACTTCTTTCTTTGTTTTTGAGCTTTGTAATTTACCTGTTTCTCCTGTTTCTATTGCACACCTGGTTGTTCGAGGGGAGGAATCTCTTTGAATAGCCTCTCGAGGTTTTTTCCATTTTCCTTATATAATAAGGTTTTTAGGGAGTTTGGGGCTGGTCGGGAACCGTTAATGTGTGGGTCTGTAAAGCCCTTTAAGACACTGTATGTGATACTAGGCTACAAATAAACTTGACTTGACACTCTTAGGCCCATTTCACATGCTAAGCGTTGAGCATTGCCACTGAGGTTGGCGTCCAGCACTCAGCTCATTTATGAGTGGAGCCTCAACAGCACCGCTCAACCAAATGCTGACAGCAAGCGCTCGTTGCTAATGACATGTTGAGGGTCACCATCTTTCTCATTCGTGGTCCAAATTGGGTTTCCAGGTCAAATCAGGTAGCGACATGGACATCGCAACAAAGAAGGCTCTGGCTCTTCTTCTCATTCGGAGAAGAAAAGAAAAAAATGGCAAATGTTGAGTCACTGTTCTAAACTGCTCTACACACAGGTTATGAGCTTCTCCATCGCTGTGGCACTTCCGCTTACATGACATGCAGCTGTTCTCTGATTGGTTGTGCGTTGGAAAGGTCAAAGTTGGATTTGATTGAACTTTGAGCGCCATGTCAAAATGGAGAGTCTGAGCGCCACGCAGTGCCAAGGTGGTGTGACGCAACTTAAGGAGTCAACGCTCAGCTCCCAATACACAATAATGTAACGCCCAGGTCAGCGCAACGCTAACGCTCATCATGTGTGACAGCCCGTAGCGATTATGCTGGCAGCAGAGGGCCAAGTTGCTTCATCGGACCCAAGACACACAGCAGGACCTGAGGTGAGCTGGGTTCAAATTATACTCAGGTCCAGGTAGGGATCCGTGTTATTGCCATGTGTCTTTGGTGTGTCTATATTTGTTACACTAAGTGGATCATGTGGTGCATCATCGTCACCGCAGGAGAAGATGTCCTTTGTTTTTTGAGGTGAGACGGGGATGGTGTTCTTTGCTGACATGAGGAACACGTTGAATGGAAAGCTGCTAATTAACTGCTGCTGCGACTGTTGATGTTCTCTCTGCATTTGGGTCTGCTCAGGACAGCCACGTTTCTGATCAGGTCTGTTTTTTAGCACCAACTCCAACTGTCCTCACCTCCATTTGGGAGGTCAGGTGTGTTTTTTTGAAAATTAATTTATGCAAAACAGTTTCAGTTAGGTCTTCTCAAAGTCTGGCCATGTGACAGCTTCTGCCTGGAAAGATATTAGTGTCAAAAAAGTCCTTTTCTTGACTATCTGAAAAAAAAAATCTTTCACAGCTAATATGACATGCAGCTAAAGCCTTTTATATGTTTGGGAAGAGGTGAAAACTTGAGGAGGGAAATCAGGTTCAGAATCAGAATTCTTTTATTTGCCAAGTACAAGTGCAGAAGGAATTTCTCTTGGTGCATGATGTCAGAAAAGAAGATGAATGCTGAACTATTTCAAAATCACGGTTATTGTTCAGCAGCCAGATCATACAAAATTGAAACACATTGGCCTCTTTTGTCCACCTTAAGCTACTGAGCTCAAATTCAACATTTGACCTATAAAAATACATAAGGAATTACACAAGAGCTGAATTAATATGGAAGTAACCTGTACATTTTAGTGTTTTTTACAGAGCTAACCAGGAAAAATACTAATAGAAAATTCCAACAGTTTTTCTAACTTCTGTGTTTGATTCGGACACTTATTAAATATTATACTACATTAATTTTTTGATCATTCTGCTAAATTTGCAAATAAAATCAAAAACTGTTTCTCATTTAAATGAACGAATCATGCTCGTCTGTGAGTAATATCCTCCTTCAATAAAGAAAGCAATCATTCCAGAGACAGAGGATTTGTTCCATCTATTTTCTGGGAGCTGTGGCTTTGACCTTTGACCTCTCCTCTATTGGTTGCTTGTAATGCTGGTGATCCAGGAAATGAAGCTTATTCTGTGTGTGTGCTGATTGTGAGCAGCTCTCTGACTGTCAATGTAACATTTAAAGTGTTTGTACCAGAATCAATGGCACAGCGAGGGTTTTTAGCCCAAATCTATCCTTCCCTCTTTCCTTTCTTTTTGTTCTCTTTCTTTTATTCTACCTGTTTACCTGCTGTATCTATCAGAATTAGGATCAGTTCTATTGACCAGTTTTATCATGACAGAAAATATTATTATCTGATTGGCTGGCAGGGGTCCATTAAACTCAATAACCACTGTAATACGAACGCTCCTGTTATCTCCTGTTAGACTGGATAAGAAAAAAAAGACTGGATCATCTTCAAACAAGATCTGGAGATGTTCTTGAATTCTCATTTTTGCCATGCAGGGATGTTGATAGTAATTCTAAAACAGGATCTACAACCTTTAAAAGCCTTATTTGACATTGAACCGTTACATTCTGGAGGTGGTGTGATGTCCAGCAGCACTGGCGAGGTCATGTGGTTGTGATCTTTGTAAAGGGCAGCGGGGAGGAAGAGGAGGAGGCGGCGGCTCGCTGGCCGAACTGAGAGAGATGAGCTTGAGCAGCATATGGATAATGTCCTCGCTGTCTGGCTCAACGCCCAAGAAAAAAAAAAACGAACAGAAGAAAGAAAACTCATCCACCCCTCCCTCTCAGGTTTAATGGACGCATAGATTTTCTTCTTTTTTGCCGTCCAATTTATCTCATTCTTATTGGCATTACCCTTTAGCATTGGTGTTCCAGCGGGGAGGAGAGGAGGCTGAGCGAAACATGAGACAGTAATGAGATTACGCAGACGTTGCACCATGTAGAATTTCTGATGATCATATTACATTTTGTCGATAACCAACAGAACGTATTAAATCAAGGCTTCTTCGCTGCAGCGGCGGATCGAGTGGCGTGATTACTGACCCACTTTTTCATGCGTTTTGTTAAAGTGCAGATATACACATTTAAGCTTCTTTTTTTTTTCTCCAATCAAGCCGAGAGATTAGATTGTCAGTAAAGCATCACTCAATAATATCATCTCATCTGCGAAGATGATGATGGCGAAAAGAAAGAAGAATGGCTTTGATGACAGAAACGTTTTGAGATGAAGAGAGCCGTAAAGGCGCCGTATTATTTTGTTTTCGACTCTTCTCCGCCTCAGGAAAACGTCGCTTTTCTTCGTTATGTTTTTGGAATAAATGGGATTTAAATAAAATTGATTTTGAATTAGCTTAAGAAATTAGCCTCGAAACATGGACCCTCAATGGGGGGGGGAGTTGTGATGCATTTCCTGTCCAGCATCAAACAAAAAGATGCAGCAGTGTTTAAATTCAGCTGCAGAATTACAAAAAAAAATTTAAGTTTTGTAGTTTTTGAGCTATAAACACAATGATTGTCTATGGGATTTTTAAAAAATTATTAATAATTCATTAAGTATAGCAGATATAAAAAAAACAAGAAATAGCACACTTCTACAAACAATTCTGCATGGACTGACTATGACTTGTTTTGGTATGTTGAAGTATGTAGGAGGAGATACAGGACAAACTTCCTTTTTAAAAATCTTTTTGCAATAGCCCTTTAATTATGTAAAATTATGCAAATATGAAAAAGCAGGATGCAAAATGAAATTACACATGCACTGATGTATGAATAGCATGTGTAGCATGAACAGTATTTACGGTATGGATGAGCAAACATTACATGTCGATATGGCACCATTAGAATCCATAAATCCAAGTATTTAAAAATATGTTATGACAAACTGCAAAAAAGTCTCTATCAACGATTTTTTCAGTTACAAATTCGTAAAAGTTCTAGTTTCTTAACAGTGTTTTAACAATCTGCTAGCGTGATGAATTAGTCCAACATGTTTCCAATGTAACAGACACTTGATTGGAGAAAATCTCCGTGTTTTACTTATTTGAAGACAACGAGACTCTCAGGACAAATAAAAGACAAAAACTTCATAATGGAGAATTTTACAGTACAGAGCTGCTAATTTATGATTATCAATCTAATCAGACAAAAGCAACAAAAGAATGATTTTACTTTAAATTTCAAGGAGCCAGAATTGGGGATCAGGCACATTACAAAGACACACACAAGCACAAAAAAAAAAAAAAATTAAAAAAAAAAAGAAACATTACAGAAGCTAAAAACATCAATTAAGCCATGATCCAGCAAGATGATGTGTGTAAGATGTCAATCTGTAGCTATAAACTCTCCTTTCCATCAGCGTCGCCTTTAATTTCCGTGACGTTTATGGGCACATTAATAATTTTGGAGTGTTGTGCATTGTTGAGCATTAAATTCTAATTTTACAAAGTCATTCAGGCTCCAGCTTCAGTCATTTCCACTCGGCCTGGAGAGGATTTAAAGCTACTGGAAGGTACTGTAAGTGTGCATGGTGACATCACTGTGTGTGTGTGCATGTGTGTGTGTGTTGTTCTGCCTTTGTGTGCAAGTCTGCTTATATGTATATCTTTGCTGTCTGTATGAAATCATGTGGTGTGTGTGCATGTGTCTGCCTTTATTCTTTGTAAGTGCATGTGTGTGCGTGTGTGTGTGAGAGTGCGCACAAGCATTCCTTCCTTGTACTTGTGTGTGCTTTCCTGCTCTGCGTGTGAATGTGTGTTCTTACTCTGTCCTTATGCACACATCTCTGTGTGTCTGATGTGAAATCATGTGGTGTGTGTTTGTGTAAGTGTGTGTGCATGCCTTCATGTTGTATGTGTGTGTGTGTGTGTTTCTAACATAGCAAGGTCTATAGATTTTTATAGAGCCCGTGCTCCTTACGTGTGTAAATTCAGTGGCCGACTCCATGACATCATGACGGATGAGTTAATCATATCAGAGTTTCATTGGATGAGTCACATGAGGCGTTTAGGGGCGGCTGGGACTCTGAGGGTAGCCTGTTATATTTGCTCTACATTTATTCTACAAAGTATTAGCAGCAAATACAAATGAAATTATAAAAAAAAAAAAAAGACAAAAGTCACTTAAGATAGGAAACAGTAATAAGAACTGCGATGATGTCATATTTGTACAACTTTATTTATAAGGAAAGTATTCAGGATTTGTTGATGTAGCTCAGATAGTAGGAGGATAAATGACTCCATTCCTTCCTGAAAATGCCTACTCCATCAACTCAAAGGATTGTGGGATATAAAGTGACCTCCCCTGCAGTCGGCCTCCGCAGCGCAGCGCATTACTTTATGCAGCCACCATGAGACCAATTCTGCCTTAATTGGAAAGTGAATGTACCGCGCTGCATTACATCATATAATGACTGCTAGGTTATGGTGAAACCGATTTAACATAATTGAACACGAGCCCCTTCTGTATCTCATATTAACCCCTGAAACTGATGTTTGAATTTAATTTCCATTTTAGTACCTATATTAACAGTGTTTTTTTGCCTGTTTTAACCTGTTGTTGCAAATCGTTGATGAAGGTTCTAGCTGAGCGCATAAGGAAGCGAGCAAGCTGTAATAGTTTTTGATTGAATATAATTACTGAGAGGTGGTTAATGCCGTCACCTCACAGCAAGAAGGTCCTGGGTTCAGATCCAACTGGGGCCTTTCTGTGGGGAGTTGGCATGTTGTTGATTATATTCTGTTTAAGGCAATGCATAGATTTTTGTTTTTTTCAAATGTCAGGTAAACACCTTGATTAAAATAAATTCTGCATTAACTGGAGGAAGTTTACACTGAGTAATACCTAGATTATGTGATTGTAAATTGATTTAGTTGGATATGTAAACTAGGGGTGTCACGATATATTGGTATTGACGATAACTGTGATATTTAAAAAATGAGATATTGATATCATGTTAATAATATACATATGATAATATCGTGTAAATCATCCGGCGCTTCTTAAATCATTTCCATTTCTTTCTGTTCTCGCTTTGTCTCCCTCCCCCAACCCATAACTAGCTAGCTAGCTAGCTACTACCACAGTGTGTGGCTACTACTACTGTTCACCACCTTCACCTCCATCATCCTGCAGATTTCACCACGGGAGAGACAGGAAGTAGCAGTTAGCTTGCTAGCCCTGAAACAAGAAGTGTTCCATGAAGATCTTCATTGTGTTGTTAAAGCTAAGTTATCATGGCGTTGGACTTGACAGGATTTTCTCTCTCCTGGTTATTNCATTGTGTTGTTAAAGCTAAGTTATCATGGCGTTGGACTTGACAGGATTTTCTCTCTCCTGGTTATTCATTAGGCAGCATGCATGCTCGTCTTCCTTCAAAAAACTTGCCATAGACAGAGAATGTGAAAAATGGAAAGAGGAAAAACATGATCAGTGGACATTAAATCACAGTAAATCAGAGTGGGTAGTTGTCAGCCTGTGGTCTATCCCCTGCTCCCCACAAGTGATTTTGTTTGAGTTGACAGTATATTGATGGCAGATGTTCGGCCTGTGGATCTTTTTTCAGTTCATCTGGTTGCATTTATGCTATCCATTAAGCTAATTGCTCTTTTTGTAGCTTTTGCACAGTTCTGGTTACAGACTCTCCACCTCCCTACACTTGTTTTTTGAGTCTAATTCATTTGCCATAAAAGAGATAAAACGCACAATAAACAAAGTTAAAGGTGAATTTGACTGATAGCATTATTTTTTTCAGATTTTCTATAGATATCGTGATAATATCGTTATCGTGAATTCTTTTGGCCACGATAATCGTGCAGTGAAAATCTGATATCGTGACAGCTCTAATGTAAATGTTATAGTCAGAGTTAGACACCTCTGCATGCATTTCCTCACCTGGTGGACTCTCCTCATACTCTGATTACACAATACATCATGTATGTACAGCAAATCACCAAATCCTATTAATTCCCTCCATGTATAATGAGCTTAATTGGAGTACAGACAAATAATTGGAGTATAGCGTGCAAGTAAGAGTGCTGGGATAAGTTCCAACTCACCATCACCCTGCACAGGATGAAAGAATGAATGATGGATGGATTAGTTTTCCTACTGAAATAGTTCTCCTCCAGCTGGAGAGTATTAGTATTAGTAGTAATGAAAGTAGTAGCAGTAGTAGTAATAATAATAATAAGAGTAATAATAGTTCTTCTACTGATATAAAATTTGTCTTTAACAATGACAGAAGTGCTATAACTATTGTTATTAGCCCCGCCCACTTGAGCATAACTCAACCAATGAGATTTGTTCCTCAAAATTAATTAGTTTTGATACTTACAAGATTTTTTTATAGAGTTCAACTATTGTTTTTTTTTAGCTCCGCCCACTTGCCTGTGTCTCAACCAATGACAGTCATTTCTCTTTATTTTTAATTTCTTTCTTTCCGTTTCGTATTTTTCTTTTTCAGAGTAGATTTAAACTGCTCATGTTGGAACTCTTCAGATCCCCTTATAAGTCTACTCGGTGGATCTAATGGATCTGGTCTACTGCAGCACAAATCCCCCCCCCCCCCNCCAGGTCCGAGCCTCACAGGCACATAAACACTGAGCAGTGCTGTGACCCTGCATTACTTACTGCATCCTGCCAGCATCGGCGCTCCGTGACTCAGCTTCCTATCAGCCGCCGTGGCTCATCTCATTCTGGCATCCAGGAAGAGTGTTAGGCAGAGATCCCCCTAAGCTTTGTCAGAACTGCTGATCTCATCCAGCTACGCTTTTGTTTCCAGTAACTGTCCAGATAGTGTGTTTCAGTTTTCCTGGGTGACTACGCAGGAGCTCAGCATGTGTGTGTGTGTGTGTGTGTGTGTGTTTGACTTTCCCTGTGGAATTCATCAGGAGAGATAACTCTAAAAAAGACGTAAGAGAGGGAGGAAGGAAAGATAAGCTTCTTCAGAAGTTTCGACTAAAAGTAATATTGCATGTTTGTGTGATAAGTAATATAAAACTTTGACTTTTTTTTTTCCCAGTAGTTTTCAGTTTAGAAATGCTTTAAAGGACAATACCAGTGATTTTACAACCTGCATAGATGTTAAGTTACTGACAACCACTTCCCAAAATATACTCCTAATGTGGTAAATTGGTGCTTGAGATAAGTAATTCATCATTCAGCGAACACAATGTCTGTTCAGTTTTCTTATTGAAGTAATTTTATTTAAGTGATCTAACATGAACCAGCACGGAAGACAATGTATATCTCTGCCAGGGAATATAGTCCCAGGTGAAGATGGCTTGTGCAGAGATATTAAAACAATCATGTCTTCTACAATTGTGCATAGGGGTTAGAAGGCAAAATATTTAACTTTAGGGTGACATTTGATTTTGAAAGATCAGGGGATTTGGAAAAAATAACACAAAAGCTAAAATACGGTTTTATGTTTTGTCAATAACGTAACGTGTATGCATATATTGCGCTTAAACATGCAAAATTGTCGGTATGGTCCTTTATGGCCCTTTTTTGTTTTATTTGGTGTATGATTTAAAAGACTGACAGGACTATGACTTTATAAAACTGATTGTCTCAAAAGGTACTCGAAAACTTCAAGGGAATCAGATGCCAGATGAGATTTTTATCATTCCCACAGAGTTTCATATAATCTACAACAAAGAGCTCAAAAATCAAAAAACACAAAACCACAATCAAAAGCTACCAGCAGCTGTAAAGTCACTCTGAGCTGCTGCTGTCCACATACACGTTTGTTCCATATATGAAGTCTGCATACAGATGAGGCCAATGCAGAAGTCCATTTTTAGAGTTGTGCGCCGCTGCTACACCCCAAATAGGAATTGTTTAGAAAATCCTGCAGCAGTGATGATGGATGCAGCAGACACATATCAACATCAACCACTGTTTGAGGAGGAAACGAGCTAAAAAAAAAAAAAAAAAAAAGCTTCAAACTGTGAGAGTTTATAAAGTGGTAAAGGGCTCAAAATCTCTTCGATGTTTAAATAAAGCAGCAGCTGAATATGATTAATTAAAATGCAAATGTTTAAACTAAAACTTAAGGCCATTAAATCTGACAAGAAAGCCTTTTTTTTTTTTTTTTTNTTTTTTTTTTTTTTTTGTTTTTTGCAACATGAAGTGTGAGGTTTATGAACCTCTTCAGACATTTTCACCTTCATTGGCCAATAATTATGTTTCATTTAATACAGATTTAACTTCACATCAACTATTATGTTAGAATAGGAGAAAAAATGATGAAATGCAAACCAGACATCAGTTCTTTACAAACACATTTCATTTACTTCAAAGTTTTTGAAATATTGTAAAATTCTGCATCTGAACACAATTAATCATTTTGTAAATCTGATCATTCTGTTGCTATCTATATTCGTCAAATATATTTGCATTTGCATCATTTCCGTTGCTCTACAGCGCTACTAGTGGTCAAAATCTTGGCATTCTACCTTCAATTCCTGATTAAAAACAAATAAATAACATTTGTTGAATGTGAATTACAAACACAGCCGAGGTCCAGATACTCCAAAAACTGTCTTGTTAAATGTCATTTGTGCATCGTTACTGTGATAGGCAGTTCATACGTTAGCCAACAACATTTAGCTAGCGCCCTAGCTAACCAGCAAGGCAGACATACTGATAATTAGAGGCTATTCTCATTGCTACCATTGATTTAACCAGAGAAGTATATAAAACACGTTTTGCTAAAATGATTGTTTCCTCCATTTTGGACTCCGCCCCCTCAGAGGTCAAACCCATTAAAGACAGTTTGCTATTGTTTGTTGGCTCAAATTTATGGTCTCGACTCAAAATATTTACAAGAGTTTACACCTTTTTTCTGTCAAAAAATCTACCGATTGCAGGAATTCCTTTGAAATGAAAGGAATTCGGCATTAAATGCATGTGTTCGATCCTTAAGCTGCGTGAGCTACAGTAAAAGCTGGAGGAGTTTAATAATGTAACATTAAGCTAAACAGCTAAACAACTGTGATCCAGGAGAACATCTGCAGCTCCTCACAAACTCCCAGCATTCAACAGCCACGTGAAACACCAGAAGCGTCTCAGAGAGCGAATCTCTTTCCAAATGCCTCTTGGTTGCTTTAACCATGACTAAATCCCTACCACAGAGATACCGAGGGTGACTCCCGCTGGCCCGTCTTTGCAGGAATAATTCCCCAAAGCCTCATCCTCCTCGCCGTAGGCCTCAGACATGTGTAATTAGGTATAAAATACAGCTGTGTGGTGGGTGGGGTGGGCCCGGGACGCTGTAACACCGAGGGGAGCCGAGGCTCAGGGCGTAGAGCCTTGAGCTGCCAGAGCACAGAGACAATTAGGTCCAAATGAAAAATTGATTTCCACTCATACTGAATGGATGTTAAAACAAAGCACGTAATAAATACCATCTGGTGACAGGCGGGAGTGCTGGCCGCAGCAGACGAAGCCCCTTGTTAGCCTCGGCAGCGCCAGCGTATCGATCGCTTGTGGTGACAAAGGCAACTCTAAATGGGGCAGAGAAGATATATAATTCAATAAACATATCAGGGGGGCTTAGATTGTATGTGGCAACATGGGTATATGGGTGCCATCTTTAATATGTTCCTCTTGGTTGGTCTGTTGGTCGACTGTCTAGGATTGATGGAGTGAATACAGAGACTGCACAGATCATAAAAACAATCGAGTTACGCAGCAAGGCTGCTTCACTGTAAAAAAAAAAAAAAAAAAANAAAAAAAAAAAAAAAAAACAACAAAAAAAAAATCCCTTAAATTGCACCTTAATTGCTTGAGATGTCTTTAAACAAGCATAAAACATCCACCACCTGACCATGAAACGACTAATAACTCATTACATTCTTGCCTGTTTAGCTTCATATTAGGACTGTCACAATATCAGATTTTCACTCCATGATCATGGTGGCCAAAAGAATTCACAATAACGATATTATCGCAATATCTGTAGAAAATTAAAAAAAAAAAAAAAAANTAAAAAAAAAAAAAAAAATGCTTTCAAATTCATCTTTAACTTTGTTTATTGTGCATTTTGCCTCTTTTTTGGCAAATGAATTAGACTCAAAATAGGAGTGTAGGGAGAAGATGTTAGATGTGTGTTATTAACATGATATCAATACTTCATTTTTTAATATCATGGTTATCGTCAATACCGGTATATCGCAACACCCCTGCTTTGTATGAACAATAATATCTTAAAATTAAAGTTAAAGAATTCAGCTCATTTTATTTTTAAATTCAAGAGTTAAAGGATCATACAGGTGGTTTTGAATGTTTGAGTGTACCATTTATGCAATCACATAAATGTTACATCACATGCCAACCATTTTGCAAAGCATACTGCTGGAGTGGTACATTTTTGAATTGTTTTTCCTACCCTACAGGCTGCCATTTGTTTTAGTTCATTCCAGTATACTATTAAAATCATCTCGCTGAGACTTGAAACATGCTTGAGATCAGTAATCCATCACAGCAAACAATATTATTTGTTGTTGTTGTTATTTTTCTCCAAGTAATTTTTATTTAACTGGTCCAACATGAGCTTCACAGAAGAAAATGTGTCTCCGTCAGGAGAAAACTGCCTTTGCTGAGAAATTAAACTGGGCCTTCTACATTCCTGTAAATGTTAGCAGAAACGCTGAATATGTTTTGGAATGTTTTAGAATGTTATTCTGATATTATTCTGACATTATTCTAGAATGTTATGTTTAGAATGTTATGTTTTGGAAAATGGTTGTCAGTAATATAATGTGTATGTGGGTAGAATTTATTAGGCTCAAACATGCAAAATAACCGGTATGCTCCTTTAAACAGTTTTATCAGCTGACATCTGTTTTTACAAACCAAAAGCCTTGGCTTTCTACCAAGCCTGTAAATTGAATACGTTCTTCTCTTTAAGGACGCATCCTCCAGTGGATCTGATGCGGGATTTCTCCCTTGAAGCGACACGGCGAGTGTGATAGCATCGCTAATCTCTGAGAGCTTTGTGTGCACTTAGTACACCTCAGTAAATCAAGAGCGGGGGAAGATCTTCAAAAGAGACAGATGGAGACAGAAACAGAGGAAGAGAGGAGGAGGAAGAGGAAAGGAGATAAAGAGAGAAGGTGAGGGCTTTAAAGGAAGGGAGGCAGGAAAGAGATGACAGAGGAAGAACAGGGGAAGAGGAATTTGACGCAAAGGAGGAAAAGCGAAATTGAGAGAAGGTGAATCTGTTTGTTTCAAAGAGCTTTAATTAGTTTGTTGCCCTAAAAGCATCTCAGAGTTGTAACTATGAGATGGACCCAATTATTCCAGAAAAAAGCTTTTATAAGAATAACAGTTAGAATTTAGGATTCTATATGTGCTTCACTTAAGGCAAGTGTGACACTTTATTAGCGTCATTCGCTTTAAAAGTTTGTCTCATTTAAGTTGAGTGGATTTATCGTCACGGTAATAAGCTGTAGAAGTGAAGAGGATAAACAGAATGATAAAAGACATAAAACAGCAATGAAATGTGAGAAAATGCTACATAGCTTTACATGGCTGAGAGTAAATCAGACGTCTCACCTGAAAACGACAGAAACAGGAAGAGGAAGCTCAATCTGACGCTTCCACATGTCTCATTAAACAGTTCATCTACCTAACACACTGCAAATAATACACTTTGAATCATATGAGAGCCCATTTATTTTTATTTTGTATTTATTTGTTTTGTCGTCATGTTCTAATATCTGTAAAACCCTTTAATTAGCTATTTTTTTAAAATTATTTTCAGCTAATGTATTATTTGAGTGAAGATGTGCTACCTATATTACAGCTAATTTAGTAAAAACAGCTTGTCAACAGCTTCCTCTGATGGAAAGTGAAGAGAAAGCCATTAATTCTACACCAAAGTTCTTCAAAATAAGAAAAAAATACAAAAAACAGTTACATTATTGAGCATTTGTGCTGTAAATACTGATTTTTTTTAAATTTTGTATCCGTGATTTTTGTTTTGTTTTTATAGTAAAAAAAAAAAAAAAAAAAAAAANAAAAAAAAAAAAAAAAAAACTAAAATAAAAAATAGTAAGTGAATAAATCAAATATGCAAGAAAAATAATAATAATAATTAAAAAAAATAGTGAGTCCTGAGTCAACTTATGTCACTTCCTCTAATGTTGGCTTGGTGGCAGTTGTCAAAATTCTATTTCATTTGAGAACTCATTACAGCTTAAAGGGAGGGAAATTTTCAGGCTCCAGCAGCTTGAAAACATCCTTCAGCACCTTAAGACGTGATGTCACAGCTGGTTTTTAATGGAAAAACCAGAATAATCCACTGAGGTTTATCCAAACCGGTGAGTGTTTCTGCCTTAGAGAAACGTCTGCCTGAACAAAAAAACAAAAACCCACCTACAAACACCTCACACGTTGATTTTTTTCACATTGAATCCCAACGGAAAACAGCTTCCATGATGTAGCCTGTGTGACAGATCGTTCATTAGCGAGGTGAGGGGAGGTGCGGGCGGCGTTCCCAGCAGACCCAGCGGAAGAGGCCGGGAATACCCTCGGGACTAAATGACAGTGATACTGAGTGTAGGGTAACATGTTTGTGACAGAGACTGACAGACGGAACCACAGGGCATGATGGGAAAAAAGTCTCCAGCCATATCCAGGAGGGAAAAACCCAACAACTCACAGCATGCAGCCTGTTATTAGCCTGTTCTCTCAGGACAGGAAGTGTTTTATTGCTTAGAACTCAATAATACCACAAAAATCATGCATTAGCACGCGTCTGCTACATTTCAATACCTCTATAAAGAAAAGCCCAAAATTTGTGGCTGCAAGGTTTTCCATGTGGTAATATGAACAACCTCAAATTTTAGGGGAATTTGTGTTGCTAAAATGAACATTCTAGAATGAAACAATAAAAATTCTCTAAGTTGGAGTTATGATTTGTACCTAAAAATACAAACTCAGTGTTTATCGCATTAAAAAAAAAGTTATTGTTGTTATTGATAGTGTCTGTTGTTGGTTTTTATTAAATTACTGTTTTGTTTTTTTTTGTTTTTGTTTTTTTTTTTGAGTGTTGGGACTGCGGGTGCAAATTAGCTGCTTAGCTAACCCCAGCATGTTTACATTGCCAATATTTTATTGCAGTGTTGATTAATGTGCATGTCCCATATAAAATAAATAAATAAATAGATAGATAAACCCTCTCTGGTACTCGATCAATCAACAGGTCAATCAATTGCCTCATAGTTGGTTTAGGATTAGCGCGGATTGTGTTCACACCACAAACGGACTGTTTCACAGTTTGATTGGAACCAGACCGAGACCACCTCCTCAAAATGGTCACGTTATTGTTTTGTCTGCACCCGGGTCTGATTTCTGTCTAAATGGGGAAGCGAACCCTCGTCAGATTGAACAGGACCAAACTACATATGCATGAAAACACCTGTGTCAAGTTAAATCAGGGCTGAGATATGAGGTTTTCACCTGCCAGCAGTAATATTATGAATTTCTCCTGTTGAACGCAAAATCTGAATCTACAATGAAACTATACCTGCCAGAGAAATGAGTAAAAGTACAACATTACCCTGTGAAATGTCCTGGGTAGAAGTACAAAGGAGTACAAGATAGAAAAAGTACAAGGTAAAGTACCTCAGTACCTGTGAATCTATCTGTCTGTGTCTAACAATAAATTACGATGCATCAGGAAGAGGACAGGAAAAGACTTTAATAATGAATTTAAATGGTCCGGCACGTTTTCGTTCCACATCGCTAGTTTTTGAATGTTTTTGGTTTATGGCTGAATCTCTGCATCTCTCTTATCCTGGCATCTATTCCAATAAATTTAATTGCTGCCCAGTGACAGTAATTTGAGCTGAGATGTTGATCATCGGCTGGATCGCCGTGTTCTTGCCAAGAGGAGCTCCTGCATGTGGCAATTTGAGTGAATCGCCATCCAAGCTGCCCTTCTGTAAAGCGAAAGTGCCAGGAAATGATAAAACACGAGGGTACTCTGCGCTCTCGCCCCGCGTCAACGCAGCTCTCAGAAGTTAATTACTGCAGGTTGCAGCAGCATCATGGGAAAATGTCTCTGATGTTGTTTTGTGATCGTCAGGACAGTTGCACGGAATTACGGCTGCAGTAAGATGTGCTTCAGCTTGTTGTTTTTGCACCAGTGGGGCCAGAGCATATGTGTGTGTGTGTGTGTGTGTGTGTGTGTGTG